>JAIXHY010000150.1:0-10342 GCA_020449905.1 Globodera pallida | reverse complement strand
TGCATACATTTTATAACGTTATAAAACATAAAAATGTAATGAAACCTTACTTAAAATGACTCAATATCATTAGTTTGCCTTAAGAATTATCAGAATTTTTAACTTTTTTATAAATTTTAAGACCAAAATTTCAAAAATTCTTATTTTTTTCCAAAAACCAATGCATACATTTTATAACGTTATAAAACATAAAAATGTAATGAAACCTTACTTAAAATGACTCAATATCATTAGTTTGCCTTAAGAATTATCAGAATTTTTAACTTTTTTATAAATTTTAAGACCAAAATTTCAAAAAATTCTTATTTTTTTCCAAAAACCAATGCATACATTTTATAACGTTATAAAACATAAAAATGTAATGAAACCTTACTTAAAATGACTCAATATCATTAGTTTGCCTTAAGAATTATCAGAATTTTTAACTTTTTTATAAATTTTAAGACCAAAATTTCAAAAAATTCTTATTTTTTTCCAAAAACCAATGCATACATTTTATAACGTTATAAAACATAAAAATGTAATGAAACCTTACTTAAAATGACTCAATATCATTAGTTTGCCTTAAGAATTATCAGAATTTTTAACTTTTTTATAAATTTTAAGACCAAAATTTCAAAAAATTCTTATTTTTTTCCAAAAACCAATGCATACATTTTATAACGTTATAAAACATAAAAATGTAATGAAACCTTACTTAAAATGACTCAATATCATTAGTTTGCCTTAAGAATTATCAGAATTTTTAACTTTTTTATAAATTTTAAGACCAAAATTTCAAAAAATTCTTATTTTTTTCCAAAAACCAATGCATACATTTTATAACGTTATAAAACATAAAAATGTAATGAAACCTTACTTAAAATGACTCAATATCATTAGTTTGCCTTAAGAATTATCAGAATTTTTAACTTTTTTATAAATTTTAAGACCAAAATTTCAAAAAATTCTTATTTTTTTCCAAAAACCAATGCATACATTTTATAACGTTATAAAACATAAAAATGTAATGAAACCTTACTTAAAATGACTCAATATCATTAGTTTGCCTTAAGAATTATCAGAATTTTTAACTTTTTTATAAATTTTAAGACCAAAATTTCAAAAAATTCTTATTTTTTTCCAAAAACCAATGCATACATTTTATAACGTTATAAAACATAAAAATGTAATGAAACCTTACTTAAAATGACTCAATATCATTAGTTTGCCTTAAGAATTATCAGAATTTTTAACTTTTTTATAAATTTTAAGACCAAAATTTCAAAAAATTCTTATTTTTTTCCAAAAACCAATGCATACATTTTATAACGTTATAAAACATAAAAATGTAATGAAACCTTACTTAAAATGACTCAATATCATTAGTTTGCCTTAAGAATTATCAGAATTTTTAACTTTTTTATAAATTTTAAGACCAAAATTTCAAAAATTCTTATTTTTTTTCCAAAAACCAATGCATACATTTTATAACGTTATAAAACATAAAAATGTAATGAAACCTTACTTAAAATGACTCAATATCATTAGTTTGCCTTAAGAATTATCAGAATTTTTAACTTTTTTATAAATTTTAAGACCAAAATTTCAAAAAATTCTTATTTTTTTCCAAAAACCAATGCATACATTTTATAACGTTATAAAACATAAAAATGTAATGAAACCTTACTTAAAATGACTCAATATCATTAGTTTGCCTTAAGAATTATCAGAATTTTTAACTTTTTTATAAATTTTAAGACCAAAATTTCAAAAAATTCTTATTTTTTTCCAAAAACCAATGCATACATTTTATAACGTTATAAAACATAAAAATGTAATGAAACCTTACTTAAAATGACTCAATATCATTAGTTTGCCTTAAGAATTATCAGAATTTTTAACTTTTTATAAATTTTAAGACCAAAATTTCAAAAAATTCTTATTTTTTTCCAAAAACCAATGCATACATTTTATAACGTTATAAAACATAAAAATGTAATGAAACCTTACTTAAAATGACTCAATATCATTAGTTTGCCTTAAGAATTATCAGAATTTTTAACTTTTTTATAAATTTTAAGACCAAAATTTCCAAAAATTCTTATTTTTTTCCAAAAACCAATGCATACATTTTATAACGTTATAAAACATAAAAATGTAATGAAACCTTACTTAAAATGACTCAATATCATTAGTTTGCCTTAAGAATTATCAGAATTTTTAACTTTTTTATAAATTTTAAGACCAAAATTTCAAAAAATTCTTATTTTTTTCCAAAAAACCAATGCATACATTTTATAACGTTATAAAACATAAAAATGTAATGAAACCTTACTTAAAATGACTCAATATCATTAGTTTGCCTTAAGAATTATCAGAATTTTTAACTTTTTTATAAATTTTAAGACCAAAATTTCAAAAAATTCTTATTTTTTTCCAAAAACCAATGCATACATTTTATAACGTTATAAAACATAAAAATGTAATGAAACCTTACTTAAAATGACTCAATATCATTAGTTTGCCTTAAGAATTATCAGAATTTTTAACTTTTTTATAAATTTTAAGACCAAAATTTCAAAAAATTCTTATTTTTTTCCAAAAACCAATGCATACATTTTATAACGTTATAAAACATAAAAATGTAATGAAACCTTACTTAAAATGACTCAATATCATTAGTTTGCCTTAAGAATTATCAGAATTTTTAACTTTTTTATAAATTTTAAGACCAAAATTTCAAAAAATTCTTATTTTTTTCCAAAAACCAATGCATACATTTTATAACGTTATAAAACATAAAAATGTAATGAAACCTTACTTAAAATGACTCAATATCATTAGTTTGCCTTAAGAATTATCAGAATTTTTAACTTTTTTATAAATTTTAAGACCAAAATTTCAAAAAATTCTTATTTTTTTCCAAAAACCAATGCATACATTTTATAACGTTATAAAACATAAAAATGTAATGAAACCTTACTTAAAATGACTCAATATCATTAGTTTGCCTTAAGAATTATCAGAATTTTTAACTTTTTTATAAATTTTAAGACCAAAATTTCAAAAAATTCTTATTTTTTTCCAAAAACCAATGCATACATTTTATAACGTTATAAAACATAAAAATGTAATGAAACCTTACTTAAAATGACTCAATATCATTAGTTTGCCTTAAGAATTATCAGAATTTTTAACTTTTTTATAAATTTTAAGACCAAAATTTCAAAAAATTCTTATTTTTTTCCAAAAACCAATGCATACATTTTATAACGTTATAAAACATAAAAATGTAATGAAACCTTACTTAAAATGACTCAATATCATTAGTTTGCCTTAAGAATTATCAGAATTTTTAACTTTTTTATAAATTTTAAGACCAAAATTTCAAAAAATTCTTATTTTTTTCCAAAAAACCAATGCATACATTTTATAACGTTATAAAACATAAAAATGTAATGAAACCTTACTTAAAATGACTCAATATCATTAGTTTGCCTTAAGAATTATCAGAATTTTTAACTTTTTTATAAATTTTAAGACCAAAATTTCAAAAATTCTTATTTTTTTCCAAAAACCAATGCATACATTTTATAACGTTATAAAACATAAAAATGTAATGAAACCTTACTTAAAATGACTCAATATCATTAGTTTGCCTTAAGAATTATCAGAATTTTTAACTTTTTTATAAATTTTAAGACCAAAATTTCAAAAAATTCTTATTTTTTTCCAAAAACCAATGCATACATTTTATAACGTTATAAAACATAAAAATGTAATGAAACCTTACTTAAAATGACTCAATATCATTAGTTTGCCTTAAGAATTATCAGAATTTTTAACTTTTTTATAAATTTTAAGACCAAAATTTCAAAAAATTCTTATTTTTTTCCAAAAACCAATGCATACATTTTATAACGTTATAAAACATAAAAATGTAATGAAACCTTACTTAAAATGACTCAATATCATTAGTTTGCCTTAAGAATTATCAGAATTTTTAACTTTTTTATAAATTTTAAGACCAAAATTTCAAAAATTCTTATTTTTTTCCAAAAACCAATGCATACATTTTATAACGTTATAAAACATAAAAATGTAATGAAACCTTACTTAAAATGACTCAATATCATTAGTTTGCCTTAAGAATTATCAGAATTTTTAACTTTTTTATAAATTTTAAGACCAAAATTTCAAAAAATTCTTATTTTTTTCCAAAAACCAATGCATACATTTTATAACGTTATAAAACATAAAAATGTAATGAAACCTTACTTAAAATGACTCAATATCATTAGTTTGCCTTAAGAATTATCAGAATTTTTAACTTTTTTATAAATTTTAAGACCAAAATTTCAAAAAATTCTTATTTTTTTCCAAAAACCAATGCATACATTTTATAACGTTATAAAACATAAAAATGTAATGAAACCTTACTTAAAATGACTCAATATCATTAGTTTGCCTTAAGAATTATCAGAATTTTTAACTTTTTTATAAATTTTAAGACCAAAATTTCAAAAATTCTTATTTTTTTCCAAAAAACCAATGCATACATTTTATAACGTTATAAAACATAAAAATGTAATGAAACCTTACTTAAAATGACTCAATATCATTAGTTTGCCTTAAGAATTATCAGAATTTTTAACTTTTTTATAAATTTTAAGACCAAAATTTCAAAAATTCTTATTTTTTTCCAAAAACCAATGCATACATTTTATAACGTTATAAAACATAAAAATGTAATGAAACCTTACTTAAAATGACTCAATATCATTAGTTTGCCTTAAGAATTATCAGAATTTTTAACTTTTTTATAAATTTTAAGACCAAAATTTCAAAAAATTCTTATTTTTTTCCAAAAACCAATGCATACATTTTATAACGTTATAAAACATAAAAATGTAATGAAACCTTACTTAAAATGACTCAATATCATTAGTTTGCCTTAAGAATTATCAGAATTTTTAACTTTTTTATAAATTTTAAGACCAAAATTTCAAAAATTCTTATTTTTTTCCAAAAACCAATGCATACATTTTATAACGTTATAAAACATAAAAATGTAATGAAACCTTACTTAAAATGACTCAATATCATTAGTTTGCCTTAAGAATTATCAGAATTTTTAACTTTTTTATAAATTTTAAGACCAAAATTTCAAAAAATTCTTATTTTTTTCCAAAAACCAATGCATACATTTTATAACGTTATAAAACATAAAAATGTAATGAAACCTTACTTAAAATGACTCAATATCATTAGTTTGCCTTAAGAATTATCAGAATTTTTAACTTTTTTATAAATTTTAAGACCAAAATTTCAAAAAATTCTTATTTTTTTTCCAAAAACCAATGCATACATTTTATAACGTTATAAAACATAAAAATGTAATGAAACCTTACTTAAAATGACTCAATATCATTAGTTTGCCTTAAGAATTATCAGAATTTTTAACTTTTTTATAAATTTTAAGACCAAAATTTCAAAAAATTCTTATTTTTTTCCAAAAAACCAATGCATACATTTTATAACGTTATAAAACATAAAAATGTAATGAAACCTTACTTAAAATGACTCAATATCATTAGTTTGCCTTAAGAATTATCAGAATTTTTAACTTTTTTATAAATTTTAAGACCAAAATTTTCAAAAAATTCTTATTTTTTTCCAAAAACCAATGCATACATTTTATAACGTTATAAAACATAAAAATGTAATGAAACCTTACTTAAAATGACTCAATATCATTAGTTTGCCTTAAGAATTATCAGAATTTTTAACTTTTTTATAAATTTTAAGACCAAAATTTCAAAAAATTCTTATTTTTTTCCAAAAACCAATGCATACATTTTATAACGTTATAAAACATAAAAATGTAATGAAACCTTACTTAAAATGACTCAATATCATTAGTTTGCCTTAAGAATTATCAGAATTTTTAACTTTTTTATAAATTTTAAGACCAAAATTTCAAAAAATTCTTATTTTTTTCCAAAAACCAATGCATACATTTTATAACGTTATAAAACATAAAAATGTAATGAAACCTTACTTAAAATGACTCAATATCATTAGTTTGCCTTAAGAATTATCAGAATTTTTAACTTTTTTATAAATTTTAAGACCAAAATTTCAAAAAATTCTTATTTTTTTCCAAAAACCAATGCATACATTTTATAACGTTATAAAACATAAAAATGTAATGAAACCTTACTTAAAATGACTCAATATCATTAGTTTGCCTTAAGAATTATCAGAATTTTTAACTTTTTTATAAATTTTAAGACCAAAATTTTCAAAAATTCTTATTTTTTTCCAAAAACCAATGCATACATTTTATAACGTTATAAAACATAAAAATGTAATGAAACCTTACTTAAAATGACTCAATATCATTAGTTTGCCTTAAGAATTATCAGAATTTTTAACTTTTTTATAAATTTTAAGACCAAAATTTTCAAAAATTCTTATTTTTTTCCAAAAACCAATGCATACATTTTATAACGTTATAAAACATAAAAATGTAATGAAACCTTACTTAAAATGACTCAATATCATTAGTTTGCCTTAAGAATTATCAGAATTTTTAACTTTTTTATAAATTTTAAGACCAAAATTTCAAAAAATTCTTATTTTTTTCCAAAAAACCAATGCATACATTTTATAACGTTATAAAACATAAAAATGTAATGAAACCTTACTTAAAATGACTCAATATCATTAGTTTGCCTTAAGAATTATCAGAATTTTTAACTTTTTTATAAATTTTAAGACCAAAATTTCCAAAAATTCTTATTTTTTTCCAAAAACCAATGCATACATTTTATAACGTTATAAAACATAAAAATGTAATGAAACCTTACTTAAAATGACTCAATATCATTAGTTTGCCTTAAGAATTATCAGAATTTTTAACTTTTTTATAAATTTTAAGACCAAAATTTCAAAAAATTCTTATTTTTTTCCAAAAACCAATGCATACATTTTATAACGTTATAAAACATAAAAATGTAATGAAACCTTACTTAAAATGACTCAATATCATTAGTTTGCCTTAAGAATTATCAGAATTTTTAACTTTTTTATAAATTTTAAGACCAAAATTTCAAAAAATTCTTATTTTTTTCCAAAAACCAATGCATACATTTTATAACGTTATAAAACATAAAAATGTAATGAAACCTTACTTAAAATGACTCAATATCATTAGTTTGCCTTAAGAATTATCAGAATTTTTAACTTTTTTATAAATTTTAAGACCAAAATTTCAAAAATTCTTATTTTTTTTCCAAAAACCAATGCATACATTTTATAACGTTATAAAACATAAAAATGTAATGAAACCTTACTTAAAATGACTCAATATCATTAGTTTGCCTTAAGAATTATCAGAATTTTTAACTTTTTTATAAATTTTAAGACCAAAATTTCAAAAATTCTTATTTTTTTCCAAAAACCAATGCATACATTTTATAACGTTATAAAACATAAAAATGTAATGAAACCTTACTTAAAATGACTCAATATCATTAGTTTGCCTTAAGAATTATCAGAATTTTTAACTTTTTTATAAATTTTAAGACCAAAATTTCAAAAATTCTTATTTTTTTTCCAAAAAACCAATGCATACATTTTATAACGTTATAAAACATAAAAATGTAATGAAACCTTACTTAAAATGACTCAATATCATTAGTTTGCCTTAAGAATTATCAGAATTTTTAACTTTTTTATAAATTTTAAGACCAAAATTTCAAAAATTCTTATTTTTTTCCAAAAACCAATGCATACATTTTATAACGTTATAAAACATAAAAATGTAATGAAACCTTACTTAAAATGACTCAATATCATTAGTTTGCCTTAAGAATTATCAGAATTTTTAACTTTTTTATAAATTTTAAGACCAAAATTTCAAAAAATTCTTATTTTTTTCCAAAAACCAATGCATACATTTTATAACGTTATAAAACATAAAAATGTAATGAAACCTTACTTAAAATGACTCAATATCATTAGTTTGCCTTAAGAATTATCAGAATTTTTAACTTTTTTATAAATTTTAAGACCAAAATTTCAAAAAATTCTTATTTTTTTCCAAAAACCAATGCATACATTTTATAACGTTATAAAACATAAAAATGTAATGAAACCTTACTTAAAATGACTCAATATCATTAGTTTGCCTTAAGAATTATCAGAATTTTTAACTTTTTTATAAATTTTAAGACCAAAATTTCAAAAATTCTTATTTTTTTCCAAAAACCAATGCATACATTTTATAACGTTATAAAACATAAAAATGTAATGAAACCTTACTTAAAATGACTCAATATCATTAGTTTGCCTTAAGAATTATCAGAATTTTTAACTTTTTTATAAATTTTAAGACCAAAATTTCAAAAATTCTTATTTTTTTCCAAAAACCAATGCATACATTTTATAACGTTATAAAACATAAAAATGTAATGAAACCTTACTTAAAATGACTCAATATCATTAGTTTGCCTTAAGAATTATCAGAATTTTTAACTTTTTTATAAATTTTAAGACCAAAATTTCAAAAATTCTTATTTTTTTCCAAAAACCAATGCATACATTTTATAACGTTATAAAACATAAAAATGTAATGAAACCTTACTTAAAATGACTCAATATCATTAGTTTGCCTTAAGAATTATCAGAATTTTTAACTTTTTTATAAATTTTAAGACCAAAATTTTCAAAAATTCTTATTTTTTTCCAAAAACCAATGCATACATTTTATAACGTTATAAAACATAAAAATGTAATGAAACCTTACTTAAAATGACTCAATATCATTAGTTTGCCTTAAGAATTATCAGAATTTTTAACTTTTTTATAAATTTTAAGACCAAAATTTCAAAAAATTCTTATTTTTTTCCAAAAACCAATGCATACATTTTATAACGTTATAAAACATAAAAATGTAATGAAACCTTACTTAAAATGACTCAATATCATTAGTTTGCCTTAAGAATTATCAGAATTTTTAACTTTTTTATAAATTTTAAGACCAAAATTTCAAAAATTCTTATTTTTTTCCAAAAACCAATGCATACATTTTATAACGTTATAAAACATAAAAATGTAATGAAACCTTACTTAAAATGACTCAATATCATTAGTTTGCCTTAAGAATTATCAGAATTTTTAACTTTTTTATAAATTTTAAGACCAAAATTTCCAAAAATTCTTATTTTTTTCCAAAAACCAATGCATACATTTTATAACGTTATAAAACATAAAAATGTAATGAAACCTTACTTAAAATGACTCAATATCATTAGTTTGCCTTAAGAATTATCAGAATTTTTAACTTTTTTATAAATTTTAAGACCAAAATTTCAAAAAATTCTTATTTTTTTCCAAAAACCAATGCATACATTTTATAACGTTATAAAACATAAAAATGTAATGAAACCTTACTTAAAATGACTCAATATCATTAGTTTGCCTTAAGAATTATCAGAATTTTTAACTTTTTTATAAATTTTAAGACCAAAATTTCAAAAAATTCTTATTTTTTTCCAAAAACCAATGCATACATTTTATAACGTTATAAAACATAAAAATGTAATGAAACCTTACTTAAAATGACTCAATATCATTAGTTTGCCTTAAGAATTATCAGAATTTTTAACTTTTTTATAAATTTTAAGACCAAAATTTCAAAAAATTCTTATTTTTTTCCAAAAACCAATGCATACATTTTATAACGTTATAAAACATAAAAATGTAATGAAACCTTACTTAAAATGACTCAATATCATTAGTTTGCCTTAAGAATTATCAGAATTTTTAACTTTTTTATAAATTTTAAGACCAAAATTTCAAAAAATTCTTATTTTTTTCCAAAAACCAATGCATACATTTTATAACGTTATAAAACATAAAAATGTAATGAAACCTTACTTAAAATGACTCAATATCATTAGTTTGCCTTAAGAATTATCAGAATTTTTAACTTTTTTATAAATTTTAAGACCAAAATTTCAAAAATTCTTATTTTTTTCCAAAAACCAATGCATACATTTTATAACGTTATAAAACATAAAAATGTAATGAAACCTTACTTAAAATGACTCAATATCATTAGTTTGCCTTAAGAATTATCAGAATTTTTAACTTTTTTATAAATTTTAAGACCAAAATTTCAAAAATTCTTATTTTTTTCCAAAAACCAATGCATACATTTTATAACGTTATAAAACATAAAAATGTAATGAAACCTTACTTAAAATGACTCAATATCATTAGTTTGCCTTAAGAATTATCAGAATTTTTAACTTTTTTATAAATTTTAAGACCAAAATTTCAAAAATTATAA
>JAIXHY010000149.1:0-10516 GCA_020449905.1 Globodera pallida | reverse complement strand
TGACCTTACACATTTGTTGTCGCCATTGTAACTTCAAATTTTAAGGAGGGTGACCGTTTTGTCAAAATTCCGGAAGTCTACGTGCGCGGATCGACAATCAAATACTTGCGAATTCCGGATGAGGTGAGTAGCACTTGTCTTGACCAGTTTAGCTCTAAATGGCTACATTTTTCTTTTGCAGGTGGTCGACCTGGTCAAGGACGAGGTGAAGGAGGTTCGACGTCAGCAGAAGGAGAATCAGCGGATGAAGAAGCAGTTTTCCAGAGGTGCCCCAAGGGGCGGACAGTCGGGCGGTGGCGGCGGAAGGCCCCCGCAGGGCAGTGGTAGTGGTGGTGGAAGGCCCCCACAGGGCGGAGGCGGACGCGGCGGAGGAGGACAGTCACGGGGAGCGTATCGAGGAGGAGGTGGAGGAGGACAGCCGAGAAGGAACTGACAACTTGAACATTATTGTTGTTTTGATTGACATTGGTTGGATCTCCAGTTGGAAAAATTTGTAAAATCAATAAACGCTTTGTTCATGGGCAAAGAGCTTCAAGTGGTGGGTAAAAAATAACAAATTTTTTGATCCCGATTTTTTTAGTGCATTTTCGGGTATTTTAAGCTCATAAATTATAATGGAATGATGTGACGAAGCATCGTTCCAGCCAGGCAATCCTTTGTTTCGCGATGCGTCGGAACAATATATCTTTGTCGGCATGTCACGGCGGGAGTCAATTTGGCGTCAATCTCAGTCACTTGTCCCTCTTGCAAAAGATCATATTTTTTTGATGAAAACATTGAACAAAAAGAGAAATAATATTTCGGCAAAATTCCACTCGTCGAACTTTCCAATTTCGGCTTACTCTACGGGACACGGGTCCAACCTGGCGGCGTAATTTCGCTTCATGGTGGTGGGTGTTCTGTGAATAGTATTTTCTGTGGGCGACAACTCGCCGAACTGATCCCGACCAATAAATGTATGGCTCCAATCATTTTCTTACACACATGTACATATTTATGCGAAATGGAAATTTATGGGATCATAGCAGCGAGAAAAAACAATAATTTTTTTTTTCTGAATACATTGAGAACGAGCAAAAAATCATCCATTATTCGACGACCGAAAGGATTGAATCCCCGCGAATATTTTGGAAGAGAGAGAATTTTGACTGACATCACAAAATGAGGAAAACCGTTTCAAAAATAGAAAGGAAAAGGATAGTCAAATCCATTCGCCGGTTTTAATGAGACCAATCGATACATATTTTACCCTAAAGAAGTGCCAAGGCATTTAAAAAAGATTCCACCGGGAAAAAAATGAATTTTCAAAAATTGTTCAAACTTGTGATGGAAAATAAACGCTTTGGTCATGGGCAAACAGCTTCAAGTCGCGGGTAGAAAATAATGAATTTTTTTGATCCCTATTTTGTTCGTAATTTTAGGTATTTCAATCTCTTATAAATATCTAATTGGGATGATGTGGAGAAGCATCATTTCAGTCCATCTTCCGTTTCGCCATGCATCGGCACGATCCATCTTTGTCGGCATTGCTCGGCATGCTACGGCTGGAGCCAATTTGGCGGAAATTCAATCTCAGCCGCCGACTATCAGCAAAGAGGCAAGCAAGCTGCTGGAATTATGAAGGAAGACAAAACATTTTGATCAATGCAGGCGCTGGTGAAAATGCGTAAGCAGACCGGGTACAGCTACGTAAAGTGTCGCAAGGCGCTGTTGGCTTGTGGTGGTGAGCACAACTTCGAGCAGGCACTGCGCTGGATCCGAGAGACGGCCGTCAAGGAGGGCTGGGACAAAGCTGCAAAGTGAGTGAGTGTTGCTGGGCCCCCTGACACTATTTACAACTGATTTGTGAGTCAGCCTCCCACCCACTTCCAAAAAGTTACTTCATTCAATAGTGTGGTGTTGATCATTTTTGAAAACCTTATACTTAAAGAACAAACATTTTAAAATTAACCAACAAATTAGTGTTTTTGTTGATTTTTTTGGTATTTTAGAACAAAAAGTTGAAATTAACAAATTTAGATTGAGCACTCGCGTAGCATCACAAGGCCTAATAGGTTTTGCATCATCCGCCAACAACAATGCTTCCGTCCTTATTGAGCTTAATTGCGAGACCGATTTTGTGGCGAGGAGTGCGGAATTCAAGAATTTGGTTTCAATTTTTTTTTACAAAATTCACTAAATTCTGTCAATATTTCGATTATAGGTCGTGGAATTGGTGAACGCCTTGCAAAAGTGCGCCTCCAAAATGTCGACATCAATTGACGGGTCGAAATTGAGCACAACAAACATTGGTGTGGTGTTCCGTCCATTTTTTTGCAATTTGCAGTTTTTTCTCCCAATTTTGTTCAGAAGCCAACAAATTCAACGTGGCCGATGGACGGACAGCTGAGGAGGCAATTGTTGCCACCGTCGGGAAAATTGGCGAAAACATTCGGCTTGCCCGTGCAGCGATCATTTCTGCCCCACCAACGGCCCAACTTTATGGCCAAACTCATCCCAAAGGTTCCATTTTTTGTAAAAAAAAACCACGGATTTCGAAAAATTGGTTTTAAGTAAGTTGAATAAGAAACGTTTTGTTTTTCGGTTTTTTTTTGTTGATCTCTCTTTTGGAGAAAAAAAGCATAATAAAAAAAAATTGATAGAAAATTAAGAAAAAAAAAACATCAAATTTTCAAAATTCAATGTTCACTTTGCTGCAATTGAACAAACAATTGAGCGTATTTTAGACGAATTGGCCGGCGTTCAGATCGGCCGTTTTGTGTCCCTGGTGACGTTGGGACTGAAGTCGGACAACGCTTCCGATTTTCCACTTGCCCAACTTGGCCACCAAATCTGTCAGCACATCATCGGAATGGCACCCGAAAGTTTGGGCACAAAGAAAGCGCAAACGAACACAACCAAAGCGGTGGTGGAAGACAGTGGGGAGGAAACGACGCCATCGCAAAATGAGAAAACGGAAGCTGACGCCGACGGGGAGGATGAGGATTTGAATGCTTCACAAGTTGATCAGTCCGAGGTGCGGTTGTCCAAACACTTTTAGGCACTCAAAATTTAAGTAAATGTCCCCGTCCGTCCCTCATTCATTAAGCACTCAAAAGTTAAGTAAATGTCCCCGTTCAGTTGACCAGAATTGACGGGAACGAAACGCAGCTGTTGCACCAGGCATTCATGCTGAACCCGGAGCAGACCGTCAGCGACTATTTGGACCATCACGGGGCAACTATTGGGGACTTTTTGCGCATTGAGATGGGCCAGGGCCAAGAGAAAATGATTGACTAGTGACAGTGCCTAGCTGTTAGGGCGCATTTTTTTCTTTTCTGTTTATTGATAAGTTTTTGAATAAATTGTCCAAAACATTTCAATCATCAGTCAAAGAAATCTTCAAGATCGATGTCAGGGTCCAGCAGTTGCTGCTCAATTTGACTGATATCGGTCTGGTTCAGGATCAAATTCTCAATCGCTTCCTCCAAGTCCGTCTCGCCGATCAGCACCGCTCCGTGCACATGGTGGTCCTTGGTCAAAACCTTCACATACTCGTGTCCCTCCGTGATTCGGTAGTTGTTCTCGAACGGTTTGGTGAGCCGATCGCCGGCAAAGTCTCCGAGCAGCACAACCTTGTAGCCAAAAAAGCTGGTCACGTGGGAGAAAAGTTCAAATGCGATGTCCAGCAAAACTGAATAATTTAATTGGATCCAATTTTAGTTCGGAATACACGCACCGTTCTCCACCAGCATACAACGGGCACAGAACAGACCCATTTGTCGAGCTTGTGTCCAAAGTCGGATCTGAAAGAAGAATGACTTTTCATTTTGTTTTAAGTCTGGAATATAAAATCAATCTTCAAGAATCTCGGAATTTAAAAGCAAATTCACCTGCTTCCAGTGCAGGTAGTTTGCTCCCCAACTTGGTGTGCAAACATCGCCTGCAGCGAACACGTCCTCCACATTTGTCCTGACAGTTTATTAGCGTAAAAGTAAAGAGCATAAATTCGGACAGAAGACCTTAGAAAATTCCATGCAGGGATTTCCTGCGAATTCCGGTCTTCGAAACTTTTGAAAATTTCGAACTTGAGAGTAACCAAATTTGAGCTTTCATCCCCCAAAGATCCCACTTCAGGTTAATTTCAAATCCAAAAATTCCCGGCAAAAATGGGGCAGGAAAGTAAAACAAACATATGCGCTTACATCATCTGTTCGTTGACCAATATGCCACAATCTTCGGCGATAGAAAGCTGAAAAGTTGTAGAATTAGACAGTTTTTGTACTTCTTTATCTAAACCTCTGGTTTATCGCATAACAAAAATCCAAATTTTTCAAAAATTAAAAACATGACAACGACCAACAAACAAACGAACAGCTGGGCAGTTCCGCTTCCACAGCTGAGAGTTTGGCACCACACCGCTGGCATCAATGATCAAATCGCAGCCCAATCGGCGTCCATCGCTTAGGCGGGCCCACAACGGCCAATTCGTTAGGGTACTTAAAAAATGAGCGGGCAAATCGCACTGATCACTTCCGATCGGTGGCCTTTGTTCATGCAGTCCAATCAGTTCAACATCGCCAATGACGTGAACCTTTCGGGCAAGCTGAAAAAACTGATCGTAAAAAATTGGATTTGAACGTTTAAAATGTTGTACTTTTTCGTCTGGGTGTTCCTGTGCCAGTTTGGCCAACCAATGAGGTCCCAAAGCTGTGCCACAATGCTCGCGAAAAGATTTGTCGTCAATGTTTTTTGTCGACTCGACGCTGTCAACGTGTTGAATCACCACACTCGTGTACCTTTTGCGTTCAAAAGAAAACCCAATTTCAAATATGATGGCATTTAAAAAAAAATTTAATACAAAAGCAAAGTTTTCATTCGCATTTTTTTTTCCAAAATTGAATTAAATAGGGAAAAAAAATAAAGTAAATCGCTGAATTATGAACACCTGTCAGCTCGAACCTCGGCCTTCTGATCATCTGCTGTTTGTCGTCCGGCAAACATTTTCGATTCAAAGAATTTTGCAGCAGCAATATCTGAAATTTAAACAGATTTCTTGTTTTTGAACACAACAAGATAAAAAAAAACAGACCAAAATAAGTTGCTGAAATTGACGAGTGCCGAATCGCCCATACGACTTCAACATTTTTGAGCTCAAATCTTCAAAAAAATTAGAGATTTAAACTGATATAAAACAACATATAGTATATGTATGTAAATGTGGCCAGAAAGGACAGCTAAAGCGTCCAAAAAATAATAAAATTCCAAGAAAAAAACAAGCATTTTGGATTTGCCAGTTTTTCTACGTAATGTTTTTCTCTAAAAATTTACGCCAATTCGGTGGCAATTCCGCCATTTCCAACAATGAGCACACGTCTGGCCGTCCGCAATTGCTTCTGCAGTTGTTGAACAGTCTGCAGGTCGCGCAGTCGAAGCACTTTCGGATGGGCGGGAACGGTGTGCTTTGGCGAAGCGCCTGTCGCAATGGCCAATTTGCGGTAGCCGATCGTCAAGCCGGCACGTGTCAAAACGGTCTGAACAATTTGAGTAATATTGGCAAAAATGAGCCCATTTTTTTGTGGCTCACTTTTTGGTCGAATTGCCACGAAACAACATCGTCTTGAACCAGTCGAATTCTGCTCGATGCGCCAAAATACGAATTCGGATCAGCGCTTTGCACGTCAAAAGACATTGTGACTTGGCCAACCTGAAGAAATTGTCCAAATTAAACGGGCCACAAACAACTTCTTCGGCACTCCTCGGGAATTGCGGTCTCGACAAAAAAAAAAAATCCAAGTTTAAAATTTTATGGGTAAAAATATGCAAAAAGGAAGTCGAATTCGTGTTCTTTACATTAAAAAACATGCATTTAAATTATTTTTTTTCGTCGGGATCGCAATTCCCGAGGGTTGCCACTTCTTGAACACACCGGCTTCTGGTTTGCCACTCGTTTCACAAACCCTTCGGCCCCACTGATGAAAATGATGCGATGGTGCGAAGTGCCGGCAACCTCTCCACTCTCCAACAAATCGTTCAGCTCTTGCACAACACAAACGCCAGCAACACCACCACCCACCACCACGTAATCGGCTTGCAGATTTTGTTGTTCATTCATATTCAATTTAATGCTAAATAGATAAAGCTGGAAAGTAAATTATAATATGCTTACATAAAATTTTAATGGCAAATTTAAAGAATTTGATTAAAATGTTTGAAAATCGGTTTTTAAAGCCTTGCACCGGTTAACCGAAAATCGGTCTTGTCGAAACCCTATCATAATGGGAAAATCGAGGCACGCAAATTACAAATTCTTTTTTCGAATTGCTTAGGCCATTTCAATGACTCTTGAAATTGAGTTTTGATATAAAATGACCAAAAGACATCATCATGCAAGTGATCTTTTTTTGACTATAAATCGCGCGTTTCGGCATGTTCACAACACATTTTCCTCGCATGAAATTTCTCAATTTGTATAGAAATGATCGGATGATCTCTCGAACGAATTAATGAAGGCAAATAGTGGCAAAAATTATTCAAATCATTTCTTTATCGCATTTTATTCAATATAAACTCGGCTACGTATTTTCTCTATTTTAATTAAGGAATGAAAAAGGTGAAACATTTTGTCAGCGCTTATGCTCATTCCAACGCATTTGCCGCCTTCAGTTCCCCTTCAAGCGTTCCCTTCTTCAGTCCGGCAACAGTGTCATCACCGCCGCCGAAAAACTTTCCACCAATGAACACACGAGGGACAGAACTTAAATTTTTATGATCTTGATTCTTGAGCGTTAACAAGAGTTGATGTACTAGAAACTGAAACTACTGCTCCCCAAACAAAAAAGAAAACTTGTTTTTAGCCCAAGCCAAACTGTAGAAAATTTGTTCAAATATTTGTAGAAATTCTTTAAACACGAAGAAAGCAAGAATTTGTTTTGAGCGCTAACCGTGCACCGGTGAGCTCCTTGAGGTAGTCCTGAATTTGGTCACAATCACCGCGTTTGTCCAGCTCAACAATTTCAAGCGCGCCCGGCTTCAGTTTGAAGGTGCGGATGGCGTCCTTGGCATTGACACTGAATGCCAAATGAATAAAGGGGTTTTTTTGTGGGAATAAAGGGCATTTTCTGTGGCTTTTGCCCGCTTCATTTCTTCGAAATTGAACCAATTTCTTAACAAAAATGCCTCCCTATTTTTTGTTGAAAGAAAACTGTTCTAGTTTTTAGAATAAACCAAAATTTATCCGGTTTTAAGAAAGATTAGAAAAGTTACCAGTAAGGGCAATATTCCTTCGAGAAGATTACCACCGGCTTCGTCTAAAATGATCGATTATAGAACAAATACATAGACATTTAACAAAACAGCAAGTCTTAGACGGATCATTATTTGAAAATTTTCAAAAAAAAAAAACAGAAAACTTGTTTTGCTGGCGGACGATTTTTTGTAAAAGAGTTGAACCAAACAAACACATTTACCTTTATCAACCCGCTTGCGAAGTCTTTGATAGATGACATTGATCGCAGAAAATGAATTTTTGGTAAATTAAAGTAATACAGACGCCTCCGATTTTCCTATCAAACTATAACATCTGTACAATACCAATCCAACTCCTCACGGGCACAAATACGAAAAAAAAATTTGGAATTTTTTAAATTTTGTTTCCTAGGATAAAATATGCGTAGAACCGAATGCGAGCACGGGTTTTGGCACAATTTTCTGGAAATCTTAATGAACCTGTTAAGAAAATTGAACAATAGTGCGATTTGGCGATATGTTTATTTTATTGGCGTTATGTTTATTATTTTCAACAAATTTTCTTACTGAAATGTCTATAAAAACCCAATTCTTCTGCTCATTTGTCAGTTGATCATTCATTCATTGCATTCATTTTTTAAAATAAATTGTTTTACTAAAAGAGCCATTCATTGACAAAAAAAGAGCCATTCATTGACAAAAAAGAGCCATTCATTGACAAAAAAAGAGCCATTCATTGACAAAAAAAGAGCCATTCATTGACAAAAAAAGAGCCATTCATTGACAAAAAAAAGAGCCAAGCATTTACAAAAAAAAAGAGCCATTCATTGACGACAAAAAAAGAGCCAAGCATTTACAAAAAAAGAGCCAAGCATTGACAAAAAAAGAGCCAAGCATTTACAAAAAAAGAGCCAAGCATTTACAAAAAAAGAGCCATTCATTGACAAAAAAAAGAGCCATTCATTGACAAAAAAAAGAGCCAAGCATTTACAAAAAAAGAGCCATTCATTGACAAAAAAAAGAGCCAATTTTTGCCTGCCAAATGAGGCTTTTGAAAATTTTCATCTGCGAGCCCTGAATATAACTGTTTTATGATATGTTTTTTTGAAATAACTTGTGCCCATTCAACTTATGAACGATCAACGAATTTTCTTGCATTTTTCATGCTTAGTTCGTTCGTTAAGCAACAAGTGCCGATACAGCAATATGCAGAATAGAAACAGTCCATTGCGGCATTAAGAAAGAAATTTTTGGTGACTGACCAAAGAAAAAAAATGCTTTACGTACCCGTTTGTTAAAAAGCTATTTGTTAGTGGACTTTTCCAAAAGCTTACAATGTTTTGAGTGTTTATGCGTAAGTTTAAGGCGTGCAAAATGAATGAAACAATTTTGTCCGTACAGAACCGAAAGGTTAGCAGCCAACGGCCGAGATGTTGTGGACGAACATCGACGGAGACGGCTATTTTTTGGCAATTTTAGGTCTATTTTCCTTATACCTTTTACTCGTATTTTCAAAGACGACATTATATGGGTAAACCCGAACATGAAATGCGAGCCATACATACAATAGAGAATAAATGACAACAACGAGAACAATACAATTATGTAACTTATGGTACAACAAAAGTTTTTTTGAGTTGTAAATTTTCTCTTGTTAATTTTTTTATATCACTCACATTTCGCAAAGAATCTAGTCTAATTATGATCTATGTGCCGAACTCTGCTCGGCCAGAAGAAATCAACATTTTAACTGATGAAAATGATGCGATGGTGTGAAGTGCAGGCAACCTCTCCACTCTCCAACAAATCGTTCAGCTCTTGCACAACACAAACGCCAGCAATTTTGGAAAAACCCACAAAGCTCGCGAAAAAATAGAAAAATCGGTCTTTCAAAACATCACAAAAGCTGCTAAAGCAGCATCTATCACAACCCTGGACTAAACTATTACCAACGATTGTACGAAATTGTTTAATTTAACAATTTTTAAACGAATTTTCATCAGAAAGCCCGTTAAAATCATTTTTTTACCGCTAGGCCAAAGCTCCCAAAAATTAAAGCGAGTTTATCAATTTATCGAGTCTCATGTCAGACAGAATTCACATTATGTACAGTTACATACCGGACAATATCAATATATATACAAATCCACAATTGGGACGAATATCAATGGGAACTCGAAAAATACGACGGATTTACACATCAATAGGAATAATTCTGCACTAACAGACAGTTATGGCGGCCTTGTCTTCGTTCTTTTTGTGTCCCTCCTCCGTGATCATGGACCGTGGCCGTACAGCGCGTTGCCCTGGCGTCTCAGTGCGTAAATCACGTCCATGCTCTTCATGGTCTTGCGCCTCGCGTGTTCGCAGTAGACGGCCTTAAGGGAGGGGGGAGGGGATGATTTACTTTTGATCACCCGATGACAAGCAAACTGACCGCGTCTCGAAGGATGCGCGACAAGTAGTCTCTGAGCGCGGCGCGGACCGCCTCGTAGACGCGCTCGTTGATGCGGGTGACGCCGGCACGACGGGCCAGACGGAGGATGGACGGCTTGGTGATTCTCTTGATGCTGTCATGCAGAATCTAAAAAAGCAATCAATCAATGCAAAAGCTTAGCGACCAAAAAACAAAACAAAATGTTGTCTACCTTTCGTTGGCGTCTGGCTCCCTGTTGTCCAGTCCCAGTTGCTCCAGTTCCGTGGCCGGACATTTTCGCTTGAGTTTCGCAGGTGAGCAGCAACAGCAGATGAAGAAGTTTGCGCGTCGATGAATATGAAAATAATGCGAAGAATTTACAGAAAATAAGAGGGGGTAGGAGTTCATTTTTATAAAGTTTGGCGTTGCGTTTGGAGATTAATATAAATGGCGTTCTGCATCGCGCTAGTTCATTTTTCCATCTTCGCTGCTCTCCTGCCCTGCTGAAAGAACGTCCCTTCCGTAAGTTGTTTTGCAATCATTTTTTTTTTTTTTGTATTTCATTTTTCTTTCCTTTTCAGTTAAGCCATGCAAAGTCATCAACAACGTCGTCTTCGGCACTCTTCCGCGTCCGCCCGCATCATTTTGGCCCGATATGGCTTCGAATTCCCAGAGAATTTCAAACTTGGCAACGGACGTTACAGCAAAGTGTACAAAGGTGGGTTTGTTTGTTTGTTTGCCCCTTTTGACTTTGTTAACACATTCATTTTCAGCATTTCACAACACTGCCGGACGCTATTTTGCGATCAAGATCACTGACTTGGAAAGCGTCTCCGCCCGGTTCAAGCAGAAGTTCCTGCCCCGTGAGCTCCC
>JAIXHY010000148.1:0-10848 GCA_020449905.1 Globodera pallida | reverse complement strand
AAAAAATAAAGTTTACAAGTTTTGGATTTTTGCTGTTTCTTCGACAATGTTATTGGTGCCAAACTCAATGCAGCCCTCCCCCGAGTCAATGACTGCCTGAAAAATCGGATATTTGTTTTGGAATTTTAGAAAGTTTAGCATAACAAAAGCCAACATGGGGATGAATGACAGTGCCCGGTCCAATTATTATATGCCCTCGAAGCATACAATTGGCAACAACGGTTGCCTCGGGATGTATTTCCAGCCTTGTGCGGTTTGGTGAAGAAATTGCCAGCGATGACAAATCAGCCGAGGACATAATTAGGCAACAAATGAATGATGAAGGGATCGGCGATGCCGCTTTTTTGAAATGTTTATTTTGGTTCGAGATTTGCAACCAAAATAGCAAAATAAAGCTTTTTTGGAAAAGGAGGGGCCGGCCGGTGGTGCCGATGGCGCCGCCGGAAAATTTTTTTACAAAAAATTGATATTTGTTAGGAAATTGAACAAAAACATTTGTTTTTTTAGAAACATTATGCCAAAGATTCAAAATTTTAAACATTTTTTTTTACTAGCGGTTTAGGTGCGCCTAACGGCGCACCAACCGCTAGAAGTACGACATGTTATAAACAGATTTGTCGCCTTGAATTAGCAATTTTTTTAGGTTTGTCTCGTTTTAATTGGGACTCTTTTTTCCTTTTGGCATTTTTCTCAATCCACTCTTTCCCTTTCCGTATTTTTCACTGTTCTTTAAAAAAACAAAAAGTGCATTTTGCAAGACAAATTCATCAAAAACCGTTTCTATTTTCTAAAATTTTGCGTTTTCTGTACTGAATTATCAAACAATACGCAAAAACTTTACTCCGCAATTTTAAAGCTCTAACCCTATGTCAGGACAAACCCGCAAATTTATAAGATTTACAAAGTTTATGCATAGATATGGTCAAAAGGCGGTGGTGAAAATAAATATGACATCGACGTATCTTCTTGGTCACCCGTGTTTGCTTCAAGGTTCGGCGTTCCTGACTTCGTCTTCCACAAACCATCGCTCGTAATGTCCGGAGGAAGGTCCAGCAAAAGGCGACGGCCGTTCGGCGATTGGTCCACACAACAAAAGCATACCGAATGACTAAACTTTCCTAAAAGCACTATTAGTAAATTTCTCTTTCCATCTCAACAAACCAACCGGTGCAAAGCCTCCACGTACAATGTCAGCAACTTCCACTTTTGTCTATCCAATTGCGGCAGTTTCCTGATGACCAAAGAAATTCCCTAAAGGCATTAAAAGTTAAAATTCTCTTTCCATCTCAACAAACCAACCAGTTCAACGCCTCCACATACTGCCAGCGACTTTCACTCGTGTCTATCCAATTGCGGCAGTTTCCTGATGAGCCGAGTCCCTCCCGTGACAGGACTTTGAGCCGTTCTAAGCCATAACAATTCTAGATTTATTTAATTACGCGCCAGAATCACCACCACAGAAAGGGCTTGGCAATCTCCGCTCCATTCACACGCCCCCCCCCACCTGTTGCGCCTCTCTCCGCCCAACTGCTTGTTCCTGCTTTGTAGTTCGTTTGTTGGCTTTTGCAATTCCTTTCCAAAGTCGAAAGTCAACTGTCCGCGCCATTGTGAGCATCTAAAGGGAGAGTAAACCATAACCTGATTCGGTCTTAAATAAAACAATTTACCCTTTGTTCAAGCAGTTCACAGGGAGGCGCCAATGTCTAATACAGTTCTTTTTTCATTTAACTAAGAACTAATCAATCATCTTCGTCTAAAAGTTCTTTATAGACTACATTCTTCACCTTTCTATCTAAATTACTATAATCTAATCTAATTCTCAACATATTCCAAGCCCTAGCTCTCGAAAGAGCCACATACAATTGTCCATGACTAAAAACTTCTTTTCTTAAATCAATTCCCACTCGCTCAAGGGTTTGGCCTTGAGCCTTATTAATGGTCATTGCAAATGCTAACATCAATGGGAATTGGTGCCTATGCAGGTCAAATGGGTACTCCTCGGCACAACAAAGTGTGATCCGAGGAATGTACACCGTCTGCCCTGCCTTATCTCCGGTCAAAATCTTACACACTATCAAATTCTTGCGCATTTCTTCAACTTTCATTCTAGCTCCATTACAGAGACCTAATTCAATGTTCATATTTCTGATCAGCATAACAATTGCATTTTTCTTTAATTTCAACTTATGCGGAGAAAACCCGGAGGGGTTCAACGCATTCAAATACTCATCTAAATATTCATCTGCTCTTTGCCTATTCTCGTCTTCAGCACGATCAATGCTCGTGTACTCAACTTCTTCTCCAGGCATCATATCTAGCACTTTTTTGTTCAATTCACTAACATCCAAATTCTTTGGTGCTAAAATAGCACTTTTTGCCATCTCATTCCAATTCTCAGAAACAATAAAGTTTCCAAATATTTCTTCGGCTAAATCACCATTGCTTATGCATCCCTCAGGCAATATAATCTCGTCATTTTCATTGTTCCATTTTCCAGTGCCTATTTCTAAAAGGTCTTTAGCAAATTTCTGCTCTGTTTCCAGAGCTCTCATATTCTTTGTCAATTTGTACTTTTTTGCTGTTCTCCAATATTCACTTCTTTTTATGGTCGAATTGACCAACTCTGATCTTGTGGCATGCTTCTGAATTGGAAGCGTTTGACGAAAGTCGCCCGTCCAAAGCATAACTTTACCACCAAAAGCTATATCATTGTTCATGATCTCTTTCAATTTCTCGTCTAATGTTCTCATCGCGCGCTTATTAATCATAGGCGCTTCATCACAAATAAACAAATCTGTTTCCTTTAGCTCTTGCCAAGCCTTTGACCTTGGGCTAATGTTCGAATTGCTCATGTCTAAAGACAGACCAAACCTGTTATGCAATGTTCTGCCAGCAGGCAACAAAGTTGCAGCCATGCCGGTGAAAGCCATAGTACTCACTTTCTTTTTCTCACCTCTAAGCAAATGCACAATTGTCTTATTCACATGCGTTTTCCCTGTTCCACCCGGTCCACTTAGAAAGAAGAACGCGGGCTCATTTACTGGATTCCTAATTCTGGTCAATATTTCATCAGTTACTATTTTCTGTTCATCATACATCAAATCAAAGGCTCTTTCACCCTGATCAAGTTCTTCTGCTGCATTAAATGCCTGTTCTATATCTTCATCCACATTTATCTGTTCCATGGATGGAAAATCAGCAAGTGTTTTCCCAGCCTTCTTAATGCTAAGCGCTATTTCTCTGTAAGCTTTAGCATAAGCAATTTCTTGCCTAAAACTCCTGCTAAAATCCTCGGACAAGGATTCCTTAAACATTTCCCAAAGCTCCTCGGGTTTAGCCGGATTGCAATGGACTAATATCAATGCAAAGAAATCTCTCAATTTCCACGGCATTTCAAAACTTTCAGCTTCTTCTAATGCCCTTTTCCATTCTTCATCATTTCTAATCAAACCTTTTTCAAGACAGGCTTCAGCAAAAGTTGTGCAGACTTTCACCGAACCGTCCAAATTTCTAATTGTCTTCAACTCATCATAAGAGCATGCTCCTTTCACATGCAACAACAACAGCCGCAGGTGGTATCTTTCCGGCTCAGCCGGCGACACTTTCACCATCCGACCAATTGTGTTAAAATGTGCCTTTCTCTCAGTCCATTTTCCTTTTTTTAGGCAAAATTTCTCAGGTATCTGATGATACAACAAAGTCTTCGCTAAAGCATTTGTCTTGTTCACTTCAAAATAAGCCATCAACTCAGAACCATTATTAATCTTATCTCTGATCTCTTCTTCCGTCATATTCTCATCAAAATAACAAATCTGTTCACCTTGCAGATGCACAGACAAAGACATTATACTATGACTTCTGTCGTACATAGGCAATTCTAAAATTCTCCACACAGCTTCCTGCGGGCACACATATCTTGCATCAATGAACTCTTTTACTTCATCATGATCATTTATTGATTCTAATTCCAGTCTTGCTCTGTCTGGTGGCTTATGCACATACTTATGCAAATACTTAACAGAACTAACACTATTAACTTTTTCCAAATTAATATGGCACTTGAACATTTTTAGCAAATACAGATTGTGCGGCACAACCCATCTATTGTCTAATTCAATTCTTCTTCCATTTACACGTACTTCAACAGTTCTTCCATCATTTGGCCTGGCATACAAAGCTAAACCATTTTCTAATACTACATTCTCTTCTTGGAATGCTTTTGGATAAGCCTTGGAGCATTTTCTAATCTTTAATCCATTCTCGTTCAAAGTCTCCTCCATGCACGGGCAATTTGGATTTAAATCACCGCAAGGGCCATGGACCATAAACTTTTTTACTAACGCATATAGTTCTGGTTCCTTGTCTTTGTCTGGTATGCTTGCACTAATTCCTCTTTTTTCAACGTCTTCACCTGTTATCAATTTATCATGTTCCGACAATGTCAAAAGCAAATGAATGTGCGGCAGTCCCCTTCCTTGGTTCTCCACCGGATACATCCATGCAATAACTTCACCAAAAATCTTTGTCTTTGTAATCTGATTCATAATCGCTTTGACTTTCAGATAAAATACTCGAACAACTAAATCTGGACGATCACTTGACACTTGTTCATGAAACACATTGTCTATTATTTCACTCCATTGCGGATTACATGTCATCGTCAGAAACAGATCGGGTTTACCAAACCGTCTGACCACAGCCATAGCATCTTGGAAATGCTTCTCAACATATCTTGGACTATTTGTCATGCTTGGAGGCAGAATGACCTTCCTCCCAAGTGGCAAACCTGTTTCTTGTGCTCTTCTCAACAAAATGTTGTCAATATTCTTGTATGCTTCAGCACAAATCTTTTTCTGATTATTTCTAATCCATCTCATTCTGTCTCCCTCAATTTTCACATATTCATCCACACAATACTGCTGAAATAGTTTTCCTCCATATAAAATCGGATTGAACTCTTTCTCTTTTATTGCTAATGTGTAACTCGTATACTGAAGTCTAGTCACACGTCTATTACTATTTCTTTGCTTTATTTCAGGATGCCAGCCAAATGTACCGCGCGGATAAAACAACGGGTACGTCATTGGTGTGACCATCGCATCAGTGCTATTCAAAATCTTCAATTCTTTTCCCTTTTGTCTAACCACAATTTTAGCTTCCGGCACTTCGCCATCAGCTCCAGGAACATAGACTGCAGCAACTTCATTAGCTCGTGGCACATTGTACCCTAAGCGTCTGTCCATTTGCTTTCCAGTTTCAAACAAAAGCTTGATCTCTACTGGTTCTCTTTGTTCTCTTCTTGCTTTTTCTAATTCACTATTTTCTTCCTCTTTCATCATCAAATAAGCTTCAGCAAAAGGGTTCATATTTCTTATAACATAATACACAGTTCTTAATAACTCAAGATCAACGCCAACATTGGCCTGCTCTATTGCTCTCATTGCCTGTTCGGTGTCCACGATGAAAATCTGCCCGTAAGCAGGTTCATCGCCATTATCTGGATTCAATGCTAAATTCATTCTATGATAAATCTGGCCATAAATGCGAAAACAATATGGTCCTCTATTATTCGGGTATCTATATCTAAGCGGATTCATCGAGGCAAATGAAACGCTGCTATTCAAATGTCTAATATTCTCAAAAAAGTTAACATGTCTTGCGTCTAATTTCAGGAACAAATCTCTTAAAACCACAGGAAAATCCTGCTCAGGTATCTGTGGCAAAACTATTTTTCCATGATGACAACAATCCCGAAAAGAATTGCCTTTTCCATTGACTTTTTCTTCTACAAAATGCAATGCCGCGCAATGCACGCAGCAAATAATCATTTGACTAAGTCTATGTTCCATGGCATTCACGTGATTGCCTGCTGCATAAAGCTGAATCAGGCCTTGTCTGCTTACTTTATGTCTATTTCTGTCGTGTTCTAATCTCTTTTGCTTATCTGTAACCAACTCGACTGTTCTTAGATTAACATGTCTATCTCGATCTAATGCTAATCTCTTTGTTCTTTGATCAAGCGATTGGTTCAATTAAATCACCATTCAGGGCAGTACTTAAAAAGAGTATGGAAACTTCAACTCCCAAAGTGGAACTGGTCGAAATGGGGCCGAACATCGATTTTAAAATCGACAGATTGAAATTGGCCAGCGACTCACTCTTCAAAACTGCGCTCAAGAAACCCCAAGACGTTCAGGTTGTAGCAGCAATTCGAAGTAGCTAAATGCAAATTTTCACTCTAGAAAGGAGCGAAAAAGAATGTGAAGTTCGACGCGTTCGGAAACAAAGTTGCGCAAGTGCACACCGGAAGACAACGCGCGGACACAATCCAGACCAGGAAGGTTAAAGCATTGAAGAGAAGTGCGAATGTGAAGAGATTCGAAAATGAAACTGACGTTGAGATGGAGGAGGGCTGATCCATTCTTGAAGCTTTTTTTTTTTGTTACGTTTGTTTATTAAAAATTCAAGCGAATTTAAAAAATATGAAAACAATTTATTCTTTGTCATTTGCTGTCTTCTCCTTATTCCTTATCAAATCCGCATATTTCGTCAGCTGCTTCCTCAGGAAGTCCGTTTGACAAGCGAGACTCTAAATTATTGTTTCACACCGGAAAACGCTAAAGCATTAATTACACTTGACTTTTCGCACATAATTCTGCGTTGATTGTTTTGAAAGTGAATTCCGGTCATCGGTTGCAACACCTCTCTTGTGGTTATTGCGCAGCGGGGTCCAATTTGACACCCACTGGTCACCTGAAGGGGATTTTGTGGGATTAAAAAACTCGGAGCTGAGCCTCCTCCTAAAAAAAATCGGCAAACTTGACGAACCTGAACATCAGCGCCAACCTGGCTCTGAATTCCAAACACGTTGTAATCGCCAACCTCTTTTGCCAAGCATACTGAAAACAGTATTTTTAAAATACCGTAGCGACTGAGCATTGCCACCAAAAGTCAACTCACCCGAGCCTACCTCGAACAAATTGTCATTTCCAATTCGCATAGTGTCCGACTGATTTCTAAAATGCAAAAATTGGAAATTAAGTAAATAAAAATAAAGTTTACAAGTTTTGGATTTTTGCTGTTTCTTCGACAATGTTATTGGTGCCAAACTCAATGCAGCCCTCCCCCGAGTCAATGACTGCCTGAAAAATCGGATATTTGTTTTGGAATTTTAGAAAGTTTAGCATAACAAAAGCCAACATGGGGATGAATGACAGTGCCCGGTCCAATTATTATATGCCCTCGAAGCATACAATTGGCAACAACGGTTGCCTCGGGATGTATTTCCAGCCTTGTGCGGTTTGGTGAAGAAATTGCCAGCGATGACAAATCAGCCGAGGACATAATTAGGCAACAAATGAATGATGAAGGGATCGGCGATGCCGCTTTTTTGAAATGTTTATTTTGGTTCGAGATTTGCAACCAAAATAGCAAAATAAAGCTTTTTTGGAAAAGGAGGGGCCGGCCGGTGGTGCCGATGGCGCCGCCGGAAAATTTTTTTACAAAAAATTGATATTTGTTAGGAAATTGAACAAAAACATTTGTTTTTTTAGAAACATTATGCCAAAGATTCAAAATTTTAAACATTTTTTTTTACTAGCGGTTTAGGTGCGCCTAACGGCGCACCAACCGCTAGAAGTACGACATGTTATAAACAGATTTGTCGCCTTGAATTAGCAATTTTTTTAGGTTTGTCTCGTTTTAATTGGGACTCTTTTTTCCTTTTGGCATTTTTCTCAATCCACTCTTTCCCTTTCCGTATTTTTCACTGTTCTTTAAAAAAACAAAAAGTGCATTTTGCAAGACAAATTCATCAAAAACCGTTTCTATTTTCTAAAATTTTGCGTTTTCTGTACTGAATTATCAAACAATACGCAAAAACTTTACTCCGCAATTTTAAAGCTCTAACCCTATGTCAGGACAAACCCGCAAATTTATAAGATTTACAAAGTTTATGCATAGATATGGTCAAAAGGCGGTGGTGAAAATAAATATGACATCGACGTATCTTCTTGGTCACCCGTGTTTGCTTCAAGGTTCGGCGTTCCTGACTTCGTCTTCCACAAACCATCGCTCGTAATGTCCGGAGGAAGGTCCAGCAAAAGGCGACGGCCGTTCGGCGATTGGTCCACACAACAAAAGCATACCGAATGACTAAACTTTCCTAAAAGCACTATTAGTAAATTTCTCTTTCCATCTCAACAAACCAACCGGTGCAAAGCCTCCACGTACAATGTCAGCAACTTCCACTTTTGTCTATCCAATTGCGGCAGTTTCCTGATGACCAAAGAAATTCCCTAAAGGCATTAAAAGTTAAAATTCTCTTTCCATCTCAACAAACCAACCAGTTCAACGCCTCCACATACTGCCAGCGACTTTCACTCGTGTCTATCCAATTGCGGCAGTTTCCTGATGAGCCGAGTCCCTCCCGTGACAGGACTTTGAGCCGTTCTAAGCCATAACAATTCTAGATTTATTTAATTACGCGCCAGAATCACCACCACAGAAAGGGCTTGGCAATCTCCGCTCCATTCACACGCCCCCCCCCACCTGTTGCGCCTCTCTCCGCCCAACTGCTTGTTCCTGCTTTGTAGTTCGTTTGTTGGCTTTTGCAATTCCTTTCCAAAGTCGAAAGTCAACTGTCCGCGCCATTGTGAGCATCTAAAGGGAGAGTAAACCATAACCTGATTCGGTCTTAAATAAAAACAATTTACCCTTTGTTCAAGCAGTTCACAGGGAGGCGCCAATGTCTAATACAGTTCTTTTTTCATTTAACTAAGAACTAATCAATCATCTTCGTCTAAAAGTTCTTTATAGACTACATTCTTCACCTTTCTATCTAAATTACTATAATCTAATCTAATTCTCAACATATTCCAAGCCCTAGCTCTCGAAAGAGCCACATACAATTGTCCATGACTAAAAACTTCTTTTCTTAAATCAATTCCCACTCGCTCAAGGGTTTGGCCTTGAGCCTTATTAATGGTCATTGCAAATGCTAACATCAATGGGAATTGGTGCCTATGCAGGTCAAATGGGTACTCCTCGGCACAACAAAGTGTGATCCGAGGAATGTACACCGTCTGCCCTGCCTTATCTCCGGTCAAAATCTTACACACTATCAAATTCTTGCGCATTTCTTCAACTTTCATTCTAGCTCCATTACAGAGACCTAATTCAATGTTCATATTTCTGATCAGCATAACAATTGCATTTTTCTTTAATTTCAACTTATGCGGAGAAAACCCGGAGGGGTTCAACGCATTCAAATACTCATCTAAATATTCATCTGCTCTTTGCCTATTCTCGTCTTCAGCACGATCAATGCTCGTGTACTCAACTTCTTCTCCAGGCATCATATCTAGCACTTTTTTGTTCAATTCACTAACATCCAAATTCTTTGGTGCTAAAATAGCACTTTTTGCCATCTCATTCCAATTCTCAGAAACAATAAAGTTTCCAAATATTTCTTCGGCTAAATCACCATTGCTTATGCAACCCTCAGGCAATATAATCTCGTCATTTTCATTGTTCCATTTTCCAGTGCCTATTTCTAAAAGGTCTTTAGCAAATTTCTGCTCTGTTTCCAGAGCTCTCATATTCTTTGTCAATTTGTACTTTTTTGCTGTTCTCCAATATTCACTTCTTTTTATGGTCGAATTGACCAACTCTGATCTTGTGGCATGCTTCTGAATTGGAAGCGTTTGACGAAAGTCGCCCGTCCAAAGCATAACTTTACCACCAAAAGCTATATCATTGTTCATGATCTCTTTCAATTTCTCGTCTAATGTTCTCATCGCGCGCTTATTAATCATAGGCGCTTCATCACAAATAAACAAATCTGTTTCCTTTAGCTCTTGCCAAGCCTTTGACCTTGGGCTAATGTTCGAATTGCTCATGTCTAAAGACAGACCAAACCTGTTATGCAATGTTCTGCCAGCAGGCAACAAAGTTGCAGCCATGCCGGTGAAAGCCATAGTACTCACTTTCTTTTTCTCACCTCTAAGCAAATGCACAATTGTCTTATTCACATGCGTTTTCCCTGTTCCACCCGGTCCACTTAGAAAGAAGAACGCGGGCTCATTTACTGGATTCCTAATTCTGGTCAATATTTCATCAGTTACTATTTTCTGTTCATCATACATCAAATCAAAGGCTCTTTCACCCTGATCAAGTTCTTCTGCTGCATTAAATGCCTGTTCTATATCTTCATCCACATTTATCTGTTCCATGGATGGAAAATCAGCAAGTGTTTTCCCAGCCTTCTTAATGCTAAGCGCTATTTCTCTGTAAGCTTTAGCATAAGCAATTTCTTGCCTAAAACTCCTGCTAAAATCCTCGGACAAGGATTCCTTAAACATTTCCCAAAGCTCCTCGGGTTTAGCCGGATTGCAATGGACTAATATCAATGCAAAGAAATCTCTCAATTTCCACGGCATTTCAAAACTTTCAGCTTCTTCTAATGCCCTTTTCCATTCTTCATCATTTCTAATCAAACCTTTTTCAAGACAGGCTTCAGCAAAAGTTGTGCAGACTTTCACCGAACCGTCCAAATTTCTAATTGTCTTCAACTCATCATAAGAGCATGCTCCTTTCACATGCAACAACAACAGCCGCAGGTGGTATCTTTCCGGCTCAGCCGGCGACACTTTCACCATCCGACCAATTGTGTTAAAATGTGCCTTTCTCTCAGTCCATTTTCCTTTTTTTAGGCAAAATTTCTCAGGTATCTGATGATACAACAAAGTCTTCGCTAAAGCATTTGTCTTGTTCACTTCAAAATAAGCCATCAACTCAGAACCATTATTAATCTTATCTCTGATCTCTTCTTCCGTCATATTCTCATCA
>JAIXHY010000147.1:0-10984 GCA_020449905.1 Globodera pallida | reverse complement strand
TCCATTCTTAAACATAAACATTTAATATAATTAAAATTAACCATTTGTTTTTAAAGATTAATCCCTATGGCAGTTTGCAACCAACGCGGTCCCACACTCACTTATTTGCAACAATTTTTTCGACAATTCCATGCGCCAAACAACTCCTTTCTGCTCGGGGGTACTGTGTTCGAAAACAATGTATTTGCCTCAAGGCAAATACATTGTACAGGTGCTGGCAGACAGTTAAACGAGTCTGGCGCGTGACATTCTACTATTGACCCGATCCTTTTGACATTGTCGTCTGTTGCATTTGGCCGACTGGCCATCGCCCAACCGCAGCATTGGACCTGGCACTCCAGGGCAATGCTTCGGTTGGGTGCCAGGGCCAGGCGGCCGGCCGGCGGCGGTGACATGGCACATAATTTTTGGGAGTTTGGTAAAAAAAAAAGAAGAAACAAGCCATCCGCCGCCGGCCCATTTTGTTTTGTTTTGATTTTATTTGGGGTGGCTGGTCATGGTCGTCCAGCCGTGGCATTGGATCTGGCACTCCAGAGCAATGCTGCGGTTGGGCGCCATGGCCAGTCGCCCTGCACCACATTGGGGCGGCGGTGCGGCACGGTGCGGCTGCTCCCACTGGGGCGGGCACCATTTTTGGGGTGTTTAAAATACAAATAAGCCCGCCGCCGCCTCATCATATGACCAATCATATATTTGCTTTTGTTTGGATTTAAAAAATAAAAAATATAAAAAAATATAGTGTCCCTTCGGCGTTTCGGGGTTTCGGAGTTTCGGAGAGGGGGAAGGTCGGGGATGGCCAGTAGAAGGGCGGGGAACGCCACGCTGCCGAGCAATGGGCACTTTTCTTTTTCTTTTTGTTGGTCCGGTTTAAGCTGTTCGGTTTGTAGTAAACCGAACCAAAATAATGTTTTATTTCTTTTTATAATATCCTCGGCAGGAATTCTTCCACTAACTATTTGGAGATATTTTTCAAGGTCAGATCAAATCATCCATCTGTGTCCATGGGTGGTGCTAAAGGGTTTCATATTAAAATTAATTAATTTTTTTATCCCAAATTGTTACTGGAAGAATCTCTGCCAAGGATGTTTTCGTGGGCGTAAAATCTGGAGATGTATTCTCTTTCGACCGATTCCGAACCCCGGATTCCGCATTCGAACAATTTCACGGGATTTTTTTTTTTTTTTTTGCATTTTTGCCATTAGAAATCGTTGAAATGTCGATGATTCTTCGATTGCTGAATTCATGCCACCAAACTGATATTCTTTAGTCTGCACAATGCAAATTGAAAATAAAATTTAATGAAAAAATACAATCAAAAATTAGAAAAATTGTTACTACATAAGGCACCATTATAATGGTTTTTTTTGGTAGCTTTTTTTTTATGGCTGGGCCGGGAGGGGGTCCGCGTACGTCGCTGGGGGGCAGGGGGACGCGGACGGCGCTGGGGGGGCGGGGGTCTGCGTACGCCGCTGGTGACGCTGGGGGTCCGCGTACGGCGCTGGTGACGCTGGGGGTCTGCGTACGCCGCTGACGCCGCTGGGGGGTAGGGGTGGCGGGGGTCCGCGTACGGTGCCGAAGCAGGCGTACGCGTAGGTCGCTTTGGGGGGGCGCGGACGCGCGTACGGCGCGCTTTGGGAGGCGTGAACGCGTACGGCGCTTTGGGGGGGGGGCAGGGGGGGCGGGTACGCCGCGGGGGGGGGGACGCGTAGGAAGGATGGACACGGACGAGACGCACGGAGGGCGCTGGGGGGGGGGGGGGGGGGGTCTGCGTACGGCGGGACATGAATGGGGGGTCCGCGTACAGCGCGGTAATCGGCAGGAGGACGCGTACGCCGGGGGGGGGGGGAAGGCGGGGACTGGTTACGTCGCTGGGGATGGGGCGGGGGGGGGGGGTCGCGTACGGCGCTGGGAGGGGGGGGCGTACGCGGCGGGGAAGGGAGGGGACGCCGGATACGGAAGGCGCTGCGTACGCCGCAGTGTCCGGGGAGAGGACGTACGCGCCCCTGGGGGGGGGGGGGGTTTTGCTACGGCTGGACATGAATGGGGGGTCCGCGTACGGCGCGGTAATGGGCAGGAGGACCCGTACGCCGGGGGTGGGGCGGGGGGGGGGCGCGTACGGGATTTGGGATGAAACGTATAGGGATGAGACAGGTGTAGCAGGGCTGGTTTGGAAACTGTGAAAGCGGGTTACGGTGGGGTGTAAGAAAGGAGCAGTTTGTAATTTGGTACTGAAAAAGAGAAGCTGAATATTTGTAAAATATTTTGTGTAAATTAATGTTTAAAAATAGGTACACCTTTTGAGTTAAAAGAGAAATGATGTAATCTTTGATCAACAATGAATTGGAAAAATGCATATTTGAACTGCGAAGGAAAAGTTGCATTTAATATTGATTTGGGCGGCAAAAAAACGGTGTTGATGAAAGTGTGTGGGAAAAGCAATTTTTTAGGGGCAATGATGATGAAAAGAGGAGGCGGGGCTTTTGCAGAGGTGTAATGTGGTGATGGACTCTGGCAAGCGGTTCAGCGGCCATTCATTGTACACATGTCGGCTAAAGAGTTAATCAATCATTATTTTGCTCATTCCGTTTCAATTGGGTAATCAAAATTAAATTTAGCCTAACAATTAAATGGAGCATCAGCCGGAGAAAGGCAAGAAAGTGGTGCGCAAACATCCCGCTGGGGATCCCACAGTGCACGGCACCAGCAGCAACAAGAAGAAGCGGACTGAATTGCGCGAGGTGAGTGCCATTGGTTCAAAGTTCAAAGGCAAAAATTTTTGGACTGATCTAAGGCACAATTTCTGTTTAGCCCCCTCAAGGCGCAGGAACCTCTCAGCAGCAGCCGCAGCAGCAGCAGCAGCAGCAGCAGCAGCAGCAGCAGCAGCAGCAGCAGCATCAACAGCAGCAACAACAGCAGCAACTGGCATTGGCACAGCAGCACCACCAAATGGGTTTTGTGGCACCAAATGTTCCGGCAGAGCATGCGCCTCAACCGGTGCGTGTCAGGGACAGTGACGGCTGTAATTAGTATTATTGGGGGGGGGGGGCTGGGAGGGGATCGCTTATTGGGGGGGGGGGGCTGGGAGAGGGGTCGCGCAATTAAAGCAGTGATTAATGCGAGGCCCGAGTTTTAGGCTCAGTTACGCTTCAACAACGGTCCCTGCGGCACAAATGGGGCACGGGCATGAGCAGCAGCACCAGCAAAGCTTCCAAGCTGGCACCGGGGGACGCAGCGGATGGCTCCTAAAGTGGTTCAGCCGGCTCAGATCACGCTGTCGGTGAGTGTTCTTTTTTTTGGCCCAATTTTTTGGCAAAAAAGCCCTGTGTGGGGGTAAAATCAACGCCGATTCGCGGCAGACCCACAGCCCCCCCCCCCCGTTTAGTATAGCAAGCCGTTCAACGTGGTAGCCGCGACGCTGCAGGAACGCATTCACCAGCAACAGATTGCGGAGCTTGCTAGAATGGAGGCGGCAAGGGCGCGGCCCGAGAACATCGAGCACGTTGCGATGTATGACGACGCCACGGGTCTGACCAGCTTAGGCTATCTTCTAATGGGATGGCGCGAAGGAATGGTCATAAGGTAGGGATACAAAAAATAAATAAACGTTCTGTTTTGAATAAAGGGGGAGGGGAGCAATCATGATCAGAGAGAGGAGGGGGGAAGCGACCATGATCAGAGGGGGGGGGGGGGGGGGGTGAACAGGTCAAAAAACAAACAAAAAAGAAGAAGCAGCGATTTTTCCTGAGGAAGCGAAAGCAATCTATTCTTTTCGCAGTGTCAAAAAAGTTTTTTGTTGTTGTTCAGCGACGTTGTTGGCATTGTTATGGCGTCCCAAGCAATGGGCGGTGATGGCGCAAAATTTAACGGCCACAAAGTGGTATTGGCATTCGACGCCGAGCCGACACAGCTGCTCGCGGTGAAGGCGTGGAAAAGCACAGACAATGCGGAGCTTGCGAGGGCGCTGGTCGGCACGCGGGTACATCTTCGCCGCCTGGCGGTGCTGGAGCCAAAGCGCGGCACGGCGGTCACCGCGGACAACAGCTTTTTGTTCACGTTGGCATTCAACCAATTTTCGGCGCTGAACATTCTGCACCCCTGTGGGGGGCCCCGAGCAAGGGGTGAGTCCTAATAAAAAATTGAATGGGGGGGGGGGGGTAATAATCCGAGGTTCCCACACCCCCGGCCCCAAAAATAGGCTGGCCAAAAACGGAAAATGCGGGATGTGCAAATGAGGCGGCGGCGGCGGCTGCAGCTGCGGAATTATTTCCCGCCGGTTAGCATGCCCGGGGCCGGGTTAATGACACAACCAAATTGTTTTTTCCGTAACAGATTTCGGCCAGTGTCTGGGAGAAGCTGGGAGTGGCGGCGGCGGCGGCGGCGGGCTTGGCCCCGAAGACATCGTCTTATCAGATGACAATGAAGAAGAAGGAGAAAGAGGAGGAGGAGGAGCGCAAGAACTGGTGAGCGGAAATATCTGATCAGATCAGATCAGATAAGAGTGTAAGAGAAAAACGAAATATGCTGGATCAACAATCATTTTTGCGCGCATGTTAGTAAGTAAATGAAAATTTTGGCGTTTACATGTTGCATGTACCTGTGTCCGAATATAACTTTTTTGGAAAAATTCAAAAAGCAATAAAAATAGCTATTGTATTTGTGTGAGTGTATAAGTAAAAAAGTGAAAGTAGTATGTATGTATGTATAGTTTTTGGGTTTGGCACGTGTTATAGCCGCGCAGGAGTGAACGTATTCGCCAGCCCCACTATCGGGCGCGCTACAAATATGTACATCACAACAGCAGCACCACGGGTGATAAGCGCGCTGATAGGCGTAAGAAGCAGCGCCGTCAAGCACGCAGGCGGCGCTTTCGTCACTATCAACAGCGGCTGCGGCTGTGGCGACAACAAGTGCGGCACGCCAATTTTTGGCAAATTGTTGAACAACAATTTTGGCAAGGACAACCCTTGGTTGCCGAAGATTGGGCATCCGTTGACGCGCAACTTGTCACTGCCCGCGATTTGCTGATTGCTGAGGGGTACGGGGAACGTGCCTGGATAGAGTTTGACGAAACGGAAGGAATGTGGACCCCGTTAACCGCGCAAGAGCTGAGACGGTTGGGGGCTTCGCCTTTTTTGCTTGAGCAACCCGAGAAAGAAGACCAAGCGGCGAATGATTGCCCAATTTGCGCGGACCCCCTGGCGGATAAAAGGACTATCCGCACTGGTTGTAAGCACCTGTTTTGCGCTGCGTGTCTTTACAGGCATGGCACAAAAAATCGCCAATGTCCACTTTGCCGCCGCCACATGCTCACCGGAGAAGTGATTTTGGACAGCGCTGAAGTTGAAGAAGAAGAAGAAGCTGAAACTGAATCCAGCAGCGATGAAGAAGAAATTGGCCTTTCGGCTCCATCAACCTCACAACAGCTAGGCGCGAGAAGACGGCGTAGGCGAGCGCGCGACTTTGGGTGGTTTTCAATGGATGCTATGATGAATGGACACCAAATTAAATAAACAATTACATTCTTAACTTAATAAAAAAACATATGTTAGAAATAAATAACTTTGCTACATTTTATTTTTAGCAATAGTAATTCAAAGAATAATAATAATAATAATAATAAAAATGTAAAGTTTAACACTCATACAAATATGATAGCTATGGAATAAAATTAGGTACAATTATTAGTCTTTGGCCCTTCAATCAATCGCTGGTTAGCCCCCCATTTGGGGAAAACATGCGCGGGTGGGCAATATTATCGCACGCGCGGGATGCATGCACCCGGGTTTCGCCACACGCGCGCGCCCAATAGGCGCTTAATCCTGAAGTGTCACGCGCGCGCGTGCGAACACTTTGTGTCGCCACGCGCGCGGGCGCGAACAAAATGGTGTCAACACACGCGCGCGCGCGCGCGCTCGCCGCAAACACAGGGGAGCCACGCGCGCGGGTCGCCACCCTAGTGGGGAGATACGGGCACGCGCGCGCAAACACTAGTGTAGCGACCCGCGCGCGCGCGCAAACAATATTGTAGCGACCCGCGCGCGCGCGCAAACAATATTGTAACGAACCGCGAGCGCGCGAAACAATATTGTAGCGACACGCGCGCGCGTGCGGGCAACGATGGGGATGAAACACGCGCGGGTCCAACAGTGTGTCGCGACACGCGCGCGTGCGGGCAAAATTGTGTTGACACGCACGCACGCGGGCGCGAACAATCCCGCGGGGCCGACATAGGGGGCGCTATGCACAGGGGGTGCGCACGCGCGCAAACAAAATTGTAGCGACACGCGCACACGCGCAAACAAGATTGTAGCGACAGTCGCGCGCGCGCAAACAATCTTGTATCGCCAAGCGCGCGCGTGCGGGCAACAGTGTGGGGACGCCAGCGCGGGTCCAAAAGTGTGTCGACACGCACGCGGGCGCGAACAAAATCGTGGCACCTCGCGCGCGCGCGCGCGCAACTATTGGGCCACCACGCGCGCGTGTGTCGCCATGCTATTGTGGCGACACGCGCGCGAGCGGGCAAGCTTAGAACAAAACGGAAGGTTGTTAGGGCGTTCAATTTAATTGCTGAACTTGCTTGAGTGATCCTTTTTTCTTAGCCGCCAACCCAGACGGGCCGGGGCCGGCGGCAACGGTCAAGGCCGCAAAGCAGCCCGCGCAGCAGCAGTAGGAGCAGCACCCGTAGCAGAAGTAACGCCGCCGCGCAGGCGGGAGCGGCCGAAGTGGACGAGGGCACCGCTAATGACGATGAGGATGATGGGGATGATGATGCTGATGATGCTGCTGATGACGACGACGACAACGCTGACGACTTCTTCCGCGTCGTGGGGGTGTGGGAGCGTACCGGCAGCCGTTCGCGCCGCACCCTGATGGAAACGATTGAAGTCCGTTTCCACGACTGGGAGCATGCGAAGCACCCCGAGACGCTGTTGGCGGCCTGCATCGAGCGCTTGCTACAACGCGTGTTGGCCGGCCGTCCGGCACCCCTACGTGTGGGCCTGTCCCTGCAACCCCCGGGATGGGACAATTGCTTCCACATTCCGATGCGGGCGCCGGAACAGAACTCCCCCAGCGCGCTGGCTGCAGCCATTGAAGCGTTTGCAAAACAGTACGACGCGCTGGACCTGTTCTCAGCGGACGTGCGCTTCAAAGTGGCCGCAGTGTGGCCCCTGAGTGGTGAGAGGGTTTGGAAGGAGGGAGAAGGGGGGGGGGGGTGTGCGCGCGCGCGCTTTGTGTCCAATACGTGAGAATAATGGCCCCAATCACAACGCTAGGTGCCAATGTGGGCGGTGCATGTGCGGACAACGAACAACAGGCCCGAGGCGCTCTGCGTTGCCGTTCCTTTGTGCCCGTCATCAACGGAGCAGCAGGCGACCGCTGGTGTCTTGCCCGCGCGATCGTCATCGGCCTGGCAGACCGCCAATTGTGCACGCTTGAACAACGTCCAGTGCTACAGTTTCGCCATTTCTGTACCGGCCAAGTGGGCGCCGCGGGCGCGCCGGGCGCTTTTCAGTTGCTGCAGGCGGCCGGCGTTTCACACGCCCTGCCCACGTACGGGGTGCCGGAAGCAAAGCGCATCCAACACTGGCTGGACGCAACGCTTGGGGCCCAGCAAGTACGGCTGGTGATCTTTGCACGCGAGTCCGGCTTCCGCGTGGCATGGAAGGGGGAGCTGCCGGCGCGCTTCAACCTCTGCGTGGTGGCGCAGAACGGCCACTACGGCTACATTCAGCGGCCGGAGCAGTTGTTCCATGTGAGTTTATCAGTGCTTTTTGCTCATATGCACGCGCATGTCCAGGCACGCCAGTATTGTGTTGACTGTGAACAGATGGTGGACCGCCGGACGCACCCGCAGGGCTGCCGCGCTCTGTGTTCGCAATGTCTGCGCTTTGGCTGGGGCCGGCCGTGCGCTCGGGTGGCGGGTGAAGGGGCGCCGTTGCGCTGCGACGACTGTCAGTTTGTGTTCGAGAACAGGGAATGCTTTGAGGCTCACCGACGCCAGGTGGACCCGCCGCCGCCGGGTTGGCAGCAGGATCGTCGGCGTGGACAACGGCCCCACCGTTCCATGTGTGCGGAGCGTCGGGTGTGTCGCCGCTGTGCCCAGGTGGTGTGGGTTCGCCACGGGGCGCACCAGTGCGGCGTCTTTGGCAACGCCGTGCAACAACAACAACAACAACAATTCTGCAGGCGGTGTCAGGCAATGCACGATGCCCAATGGACGCCCCATTTCATTCAGCCAACCATCGGTGTTCAACAGTTTGGGGCTGTTGCCGGCGCCCCCGCTATTGCGGAAGCCATGGAACAGGTTGAAATGTTGGGTGATGCTGAAGAAGAAGCTGATGCTGCTTCGGTTGGCACTGAGGATGATGATGATGCGCGTCAACAACAACAACAGCACCAACCCGGTAGAAGGAGACGACGACGACGACATCCACTTCGCTTCTTGTTCTGGGATGTAGAGTGTGCACAGGAGCGCGTGGAGGACCCGGCTGAGGACGATGAGGCTGCTGCTGAGCATCAGCTAGCAGTGCTCAAGCATGTTCCGGTGTTGGTGTGCGCCGAAGTGATTTGCGAACGGCTGCATCGCACTTGGGTGTCGATTTGGAGCGCGAGCCATTGCGTAAAGCGCCAAACTGTTGTTGCGGTGCATGCGTGGCGGGGCGCTCCACGTCGCCAATGGGCCCAACGGCTTCACGAGGATGCGTTCAGCGACAGCGATGATGATGATGCTGCAGCTGCCGCTGCTCATGCCGGCCGAGGTGCGCGTGAGCGCGGAGACGAAACAACGACGAATCCGCGTCGCCTGCGCTTCTTCAACACCAACAACAATAACACCTAACAACAACAACAACAACGCCGCTGCTGGGCCGGTCAGCTATGGAACAGTTTGTCGGACTTCCTGTTGCACACGGGCCCCGTTCGATGTGTGCACCGTGATGCTGGCGCACAACTGGGGTCAGTACAGGCGCCCTTATTGAAATGGTTTTATTGCTGTTGTTGTTGTTGTTGTTGTGTTATTATTATTCTAATTTCATACAGGGCCGCTACGATGTGCACTTGCTTTTGGAAGAGCTGCAGCGCCAGGGCGTCCGCCCAACGCGCTTGGTGGCCACCGGCCTGCGGGTGTACACGCTGGAGCTTGGCGGACGAAACCAGCGGCACATTATCGCCAAGGACACGCTGAACTTTTTTGGTTGCGCACTAGCAAAGCTGCCCGCCGTGTTTGGGCTACAGGGTGTTGTGGACAAGCCCTACTTCCCCTACAAATACATCCACGAAGCAAACATGGATGTGCCGCTGGGGGACAGGCTCCCGCCGCGCGACGACTACGACCCGGAGCGCATGCGGCCGGCGGAGCGTACTCAGTTTATGCGCTGGTATGATGCTGAACAGCAGCGCCGCCAGGGCCGGGTGTTTGTGCTACGGCGCGAGTTGCTGCGCTACTGTGCAAACGATGTGCGCATTCTGCGCTGCGCGGTCCTACGCTTCCGGGAGGTTGTCAGCGAGTTGGCAGACGGAATGGAGCCCTTCATGGTGGCGGCGACCATTGCGGGCCTTGCACTGTCCATTTACCGGCAGTGCTTTTTGCCTCCAAACGTGATGGTGCACACGCCGGAGGGCGGCTTCTTGCGGCGTCGCCTCGCTTCGGCCGCCTCACGACACTTCTTTGCCTTGTTGGAGCACCAGAGGCCGACGTGGCGCGGGCGCCTCCGCACTGCCCAATGGTCCATCGGTGAAGAGTGTGTGGAGGATGACGGGTACCGTCTGGACGCCGTGCTGTACCGACGCGTCCCGCTCCGGCCGCTAGCCATCGAATACAACGGCTGCTTCTTCCACGGTACTATCATATGCTTTGGGATTAAACTTGTATACCCCAACTCCACGTCCCACCCCGGCTTTCCAGGCTGCCCCCGCTGTTATCCGCAGCGCCAGCAACGGTTAGCCGGCGGACAACCGGCCGAGTTGCTGTATGTGCGCACGCAGCAGCGCGCGTGGGCGTTGGAGCAGCAGCACGGCTACGAGCTGAAGACGGTGTGGGAGTGTGAGTTCCGACAACTGCTTCAGCGTCGGCCGCTTCTCCGCATTGCCTACAAGGACGTGTGCCGAGCGGTACCCGGCCCGTTGGATTTGCGCACCGACGCGCTGTTTGGAGGGCGTACCGAGCCGTTCGCGCTTTATTACTCCTGCCTCGCCGGCAACCCCAACAACAACAACCCCGTTGATGCGGAGGAGGAGGAGGAAGAGGAAGAGATTGACTACCTGGACATTGTACGTGGATTTAAATGACGTAATAAAGCACATAGCTATCTACAACGCCCGCAGGTGTCGCTGTACCCCTTTGTGATGAAGTACCGCCCGTTTCCAACCGGCGTGCCACGCGTGCTCACTGGTGACCAGCTGCACGCACAGCAACAGCCAATGCCGTGGACCAGCCCGGGGGACAACCCGTTTTGCGGCTTTTTGCTCTGCCGGGTGCTTCCGCCAACACCCGCCGAGCTGGGTGCTCGCCACACCCTGTTGCCGTTCCGCACGCGCGGCGGCCGCCTCACGTTCCCGTTGTGTGCAATGTGTGCTGAGCTGGGCAACGCGGACGGGCGTGCAAAACAACACCCACAACGCCAGTTTCCCCGCGCGTTGCCCCGCTGCCGTCATGGGGAACAGCAGCGGGCGTGGACGCACGCGTACACGCACGTGGAGTTGAACGCGGCGCTGGCGCTCGGCTACCGTGTGCTGACGCTATACGAGGTGTGGCACTACGAAGCCTGGGCATCGCTGGAGTCCGGCAACAGCCTGTTCGCCACCTACGTGGACACGCTGCTACGCCTGAAGGTGGAGGCCAGCGGGTGGCCGTCCGACTGCACGACGGCAGAGCAACGCGCTCGCTTTGTAGCCGACTACGCACAACGCGAAGGCATCCACATCGACGCGCAACAGGTGCAGCCCAACCCGGGCATGCGCGCAGTGGTCAAAACGCTGCTCAACG
>JAIXHY010000146.1:0-11011 GCA_020449905.1 Globodera pallida | reverse complement strand
CTTTAAAAATATTGTTATAAAGTGCGTGGGAAATTTGATTATGTGATGTTTAAAATATATTTTCAAAGAAGCAATGCCGAACGTGAGTTTCGAATGTAGCTAAAAATTAATTGGATAAACTTCTATATTGCTTCAACTTCGAAAATGTGAAACGAGCTGGTACAAATCAGCAAAATTTCTTGCCTGACAATACTATGAAGAAAGTTATTAGCAAATAAAATTGGCCAAAAACCCATAAAGGGGAGGGACGTGACCAAAAGGGTCCTCTCCCCTGTGGGTTTTTAGCATGTTAATTTGCTAGTAACTTTCTTTATTTCGGGCGGTCTTTTTTGTTGATTTTTGGCCTGGCGAGAATTCCGGGCGGGCTTTTTTTAAATTTTTTGGCCGGGCGGATTTATAAATATAAAAGAAATGTTAAAAAATAATGCAATGCGCTTGAATGTGCGGCTATTCAGCTGTTATGTATACCAACTTACAGCAATTGCGGTAAGCACAGCAAAAATTTAAAAAATGAAGATAATCAAATTTAAAAAAAAATCAATTTTGCTAGAATATAACTTTTTCAAAATGATTTTTGGCATAATTATTTTTTAACCTTTATGTACAATATTTTTAAACAAAATATGAAATTGGTCGTTAATATATTTTAAAGTCAAACTTTTTAACCACGAATATTTTTTTTATTTTAATAAATTTTACTCAAATAAATTATTCAAATTTTTTATTTCAATTATTAGAGAAATTTTAAATAATAATTCCCCAATTGGAACACGTCATTAACAATCGAAACACTCGAAATCCATAAAATTATTAAGATAAGAAAATAAACTTATAAAAAAATTTACAAAATGGTTACAAAGTTTCTATATATAATCAAAAGATTTAATAAATGTCTCAAAATTAACTCAGCGATGAAAACGTAATTGATTATACTTATAGGCGTAGAAAAATTAAATGACCAAAATATAAATTTAATTATTTTACTTAAGATGCTATATTGCGTCTTATTATGGGGTTTTAAACGCCTTCTAATAACGTTCATTATTAAAAATTTAATTCAATGATTAATTTATTTTTATTTCAACATGCACAGCCTGCTGGCGGATTTTGTGTTATTTATAATTGAGTCAACAGCACTCTTGCCGAGGCCGAAAGTAATCCCCATAATATAATTAGACTCAATAGCGAATATATTTATGATTAATCCATGTAATCATTGCACATACACATCAATTGTTTACTATGTAATTTTTTAAAAATCTAAAATAATTTGTTTAAACCCTTACAGTTTGTTAATATCAAAATGCATAAAAACTTTTAAAAAATAGTTGTAGGAATTTTTGTTGATATATTTAGTTTTTGTCAGTTAATTAGAAGCGCATATTGGACGTCGTTTTTGGGTCTCGAATTTCACGTTAACTTTGATGTAATAATCTTGAGCCAATTATGGCATGTCTTTATGGATATTTGTATGTTAATAACCTTTTTTAAATTATCAGCGTTTATATCGATTAAGAAGTATTTTTTAGTTCTTGGCCATGTTCTGTCTTCTCGTCTTGCGCGCTTGATTGTATAGGTTGAAAGCTTTTGCCGTTTTTATAATATATTTTATTTGAATTATTTTGACATGAAATTTACTTATTATTGTTTTTTCTGCTTAGTAATTAAAAAAAATTATATTTTGTTTTTTTGAATTATTATTTTTAATGATTAGATTTAACATAGAGTAATTTTCATTATATTAATAAATGTTTTACATATTATAATCGCACAGAGTGCAATGTTATTTAAGTTGATTTTAATAAAAAAATTATATAATAACCCAATAGTTTATTAAATACAATTATTATGATTGCGTCTTAATTTTCCATTTATTTTAGCTTAATTATTATTGAATCTATGACAAATCATTTTTAAAATTTGACCTGGGACTCGATGTACTTTTGGTACCACTGACTCTCTCTATTTTTCGTTGACTGGCGCTGCATTTAATATGCGGAATTATAGAATTTCTATTTTGGTTTCAGTATTAAAAAATTTACTTGTTAATTACGTATAAATCAGTTTAATCTTTATTTTCTTTCAGTTGTATTAAAATATTAAAAGGTTGACGCAGGACAAAATTGCTCTGACCGCCTATAATAAGTGATTAATATTATTTGCATAATATAGTGTTTATCAAATTAGCTCCGGTAATGTTAAAAAATCGCGTTATTTTTCAATTAAGATGAGAATTATTTATATTATGAATTATAAATTGGGTTTAATTAAAATTAAACTGCGTGATTCATGATTGGCACTTGCGTTTTTTCCATCAGCTGAATGAATATTGTCACGGAGCGTCGTTGAGATTTTTTGTTTTGCTATCCAAACGTTTGTTCAAAATCACTATTTTTATTCTTCATATTCAATAAAATTTAATTGTTTTACTAAAATATCTAGCACCTATTTATTCATATACATTTAGAACATTGTAAATGATATAATAAATTATATTTTCGTTTTATTAATGGCTCGATTTAAACAGCCTTTTGCTCACACCACTCGTTAATGACAGAGGCACTTTTCTTTAATCAATTTGTAGCCCCAGGTATTTTGTTTAAATTTTCAAAGGCATTTTGAATTACTTGCCAAAAATTGTTTCTATTGTTTCTAATTACCCCAAAATTTCTGCTAGGGCAAAATTTGGAGTTTCATAAAAAATTAAGGGGTGGAGCAATAAACCTCAAATTTTGCATGAGGCTTGTTCCATCTTTGTTCTCGCTACTCGAAACTTCAAAATTACAATAAGCTTGGATTGTGGTAGAAAAATAAATCTCAAACAAAATAAGTTAAAAAAAACACATTTGGGTTTTGCTCATAGTTCTGGCTTAAATTTATTCAAAACTAAATATAATGTGAAATTAGATAAAATAAAGCTTTGCGTAAAATTATAAATTAAAAGTAATAAAAACACGAAATTTTTATAATTCAATTTTTATACCTAAATTTAACGACAGGGAATTGCAAATTTTACGTACAGCGTTATTATATCTCAACTTGTTTAACGATATTTTTATTTTTGGTTTTGCAATAGATTGCCGTTAATTTTAATTGATCTAAATCAAAGAAACATATAAAAACATTTTGCAATTTAAATACTAAGTTCGATTTAATAATAAATTTTAAAAAAATGCATATCTTCATCCCGCGGGATCTTTGATCTTTTTTCTGTATTTCATTATTAGTTATATAATTAAATCATAAATTATAGACAATTTATGTTTAAGTTTTAACCGTAATATTATCATAATTAAGCTTATTATTGTTCAAATTTATTTATATTTAATTAATTTATTTATAAATAATTTTTCAATTACTTTTATTATTACGAAAAATGTTTTTTGATTTAATAATGTTTTGTTCATAATCGGATATATAAAGCATTCAAAATTGGAAATAGTGTCAATATTTTGCGAATCCTTTAATCACGTTAATTTATTTATATTTTACAGGCAGGAAACCTGGATCGCTTGCAGCCCTGAGGGCAGTAACCAAGCGAATTGTATTTTGTGTCCATATATTACAAACTTCAATTCAATCAACATGCAGTAGTAGAGCCTTTTTTTTATGAAGGTGCGCGGTCACAGCTCCTCTTCTTTTAGCTGTTTATCGATTGTTTTAATTCAAATTTAATTTCTTTACAGAATTTTATTTAAATATATTCTAATTTTGTAAATATATTTTATAAAGGTATTACGTAAAACTTAGTTAGCATTTTTATTCTGTTATTTATTAAATTGATAATTATTTTTATAATTACTTTTTTAAATGCTAAGCATTAGCAGATGGTGCCTTCTTTCTGCGTTTTGTTCTTCTTTGAATTATAAAAATCCACTTAATGTTCGTTCCGATTCATTAAATTCACATACATATACATTTATTTTTTGCAAATACTTTATTTCCTTTAAGCATTAGAAAATAAATGCTTATACGAATTTGCGTGAGACGGATAATATTTTTTTATGCAAAACTTCAAAATTTGCCATTAAAATGCTACCGTTCGATTGTTCGATTATTTTTCCTTTTTATTTTGATAAACATTTTTTGAATATACAGAAAATTATTTTAACATTTTTGTTTATTTATTCCTTGTATATATTTTATTCCACTGTTATATTTGTATTAAGCTTAAACTGGCGTGGCTAAGCATTATTTACAATGTATTATTTTATTTTATTTTATTATAATTAATATTTATTTAATATATATGGTTAAATGGTTAATATATTTTTTAAAATTTATATTAAATTGAGCAATTTTATTTGTGTAAATACAATTAAACAGGGTGTGTCAGATACAATTTTATTTCCGATATTCATTTTCAAAATTCTTATGGGATTTTTAATTGAATATTTCGCGGTGTAATTTGATTATAAGAACTATTTAACATACAATTATTTTGAAACCCATAATACATTCTGTTCATTGTGTTTAATTGATATGCGTTGTCTTGTGATCATTAATGTTAACTTTTTATCTGTAAAAAAAATTTTTGTAAGCATTTAATTGTGTGAAATAACTAATTGCCGTGTGAATATTATGACTTTCTTTTAGTAAGAGTCCTTTTCCTTTTTATATTATTAACAATGTAAATATCTTATTTTAATTGCAACTTTTGTGATTATTTATTAATTTTCTTTAATGTTTAAAAACTATAAATATGAGAAAAAAAACTCTTTCAGTTTGTCTGTATTTCTGGTGTTTAAGCCGCCATATTAATACATCATTTCTAATAAAATTTATACAGATTAAATTACACCGTATTTTAAAACCCGAGTTCCAACGGCCTTCCGTGTTTCTTCCGCGTCGCGGTGCTCTTTTCCTTCCGCGTCGCGGTGCTCTTTTATATTAAAATGTTTTATTCATTTTCAAAAAATATTTTGGGCAAGTCTTTTTAAGCATATATCTTTCCATTGTATTTTTGTAAAAGCATAGCTTCTTTTTTTTTGCTGTATTTAATGCATGTATTTTTATTGAGAAAGTTATTTTATTTGAAGGCTTGCTTGTTAGGTTTATAGCATTTACATCCTTCTGACATTTATTTTGTATTATTTTTAAAATAAATTTAAGTTTATATTTATTTAATTTTTAATTGAATGGCATATTTAATTTTTATTATTAAACTTTTTGCTAGTAGTAAATTATATTTTATTTTTTTTGTGATTTAATTAATTTATTTTAACCATTTTATGTTGCCTTTTTTGCTTAAATTATTTCGGGTATTTATTTTTTAATTATGTTTATTATTATATTTTGCTAAGAATTCCAAAATGTTAAAAAAAAGTCCCCTAAAAAATTGCATTTTCAAAAAATGCACCCCTAAAGATGGATTTTGCCCATCCCCGTATGGGGATCCCCGTTCCCCGGTTTGCTCATCCCCGAAAACGGGGATCCCCGGTTTGTCCATCCCCGGTATCCCCGTCCCCGGTTTGACCGGGGATCCCCCCCCCCCCCCCCCCCGGCTGCAACCCTAGTTATAACATTTTGAGATGACCTCGCGCTCCCGTATTGATGACAATTAGTGTTCGGCACTTCATGTGATGTTTTCTCCTTTTTCATAAATTTAAAAGTTAGTCAGATTTTTAATGGATGATGGCATTTGACAAAGTGTTCAATCACTTGCTAGTGATGCTCGAGACCTAAATTTACGGAGAGATCACCCCGAGACTCGAGATTAATCATTTTTGGGCCAATTTTCTTAACAAATTCCCTTAAATTTGGGTTTTCATCAAAAAATGTACTTATCAAATTTACTTAAATGAACCCAGCAACAGCTGAGATGCTATTTTCTCAACAAAACCCTTGCCCATAATGAATCAAAAGTATTGGTTAAAAGTTTTGTTCATTTTAAATTGAAATTCAAAAATTTCAAAAAAATACCGAATACCGGTCGGTATACCGAATTTTTTTGGTCGGTATTTTTCGGTATCGGTATTTTTTCGGTATTTTACCGAAATACCGATACCGAAAATTTTTTGGGATTTGGTTATTTTTTCGGTATCGGTATTTTACCGAAATACCGATACCGAATACCGACCGAAGAAATTTTGGCATTTCGGTATTTTTTCGGTATCGGTATTTTACCGAAATACCGATACCGAATACCGAAAAACCCCATTTGCCGAACACTACTCCCCACCATTGTTTGCGACAAACTTGGAAATACATAACATAGATTAGATAATTTTATCAAGTTGGTTCTTTTTTCATTTATATTATTTGTTTAAAAAGTTTTTAAAAATTGATAAAAAGAATTCCTGGTTAGTATTATAAATATTTTCTATACTAGCAATTGACATAACCGCAAATAGCTCAAATTACATTTTAATTTTGAATCAACTATTATTTATTCTTAATTTATAATAAGATTTATTTATTAATAATTTTTCATTTGCTAGTTTGTTATTTCGGTTAAATTTTACTAAAATAAATATTATTTTTTTTAACTTAATGGTTAATAATATTAGTAACCTTTTTTTGTCAATGTTAATTATATTTTAAAAATATGCATATTTATTGTGGATGTACGTATAATACGTACTGTTCATTGTCACATCGCCTTGTCTGAGTACTGCGATCGAGTTTGGGTCTTCGATTCCAATCTCTCTTCAAAGTCGTCGAATAAATCTAACATCAACACAGAAACAAACTTATTTGTTAATTTTAGTTGGCGACTAAACGACATATGTGTTTTTTATAAACACGAGTGCAAAAGATACAATGTTTATTGCAAATTTTATTTTCAAAATGTTTTTAAATTATTTTAAGAAATCAATTTCTACATTTCTTGCTTCGTGTTTAGTTTATAATAATATTGCGTTTTACTAAGAAATGTATTATAAACTATTAAATTTTGGAGCACAAAAAACTATTTTCTCTTTATATGTGCATCTTTTAAAAAAAAATATTTTAAATGTTATTTTATTTGTTTGTCGTATTTATTTAAACTTGATCAAACGTTTCTTTACACCTAATATTTATTTTATTATTTATTAGATAATAAACCCAGAAGCAATATGGTAAAAGATTACAAACAGCTATTTATTTGGATTATTTAAACATTACTTAAATGTGATGAAACGTTAATTAATATTTTATTATTTCTAATCAAGTTTTAAAAGTCAGATTATTTTAAATTATACCGCATAGTATCAGTAAATAATTTACTTGTACTTTTTTAATTGCATTTTTGTTATAATTTTATTTTAATAATCATTCGTGTATGGCTTTTATAATTTTGTTATAGCCTTTAAAGCGAATTATTATTTTGTTTTCTTGCGTAGGCATTTCTTTTATTATTTTTGCTTCAAACCGATCTAACCGGAATACGGAGCCTCAAATTCCCAAAAACTGTTCCCCAAAAAGGGCCCATTGGGGACTAAATCGAATCGATCTGATCCCTTCCATTTTTTTATATGTGATAGGAAAGTATTCTAAGACTCATCTTAAACAATGGGACGGCTCTGTAGGTGATACTAAAAATAAAATAAAAACATGGATATCAAAATTTAAATTTAAAATTGCCTATTAATTAGTTATGTAAATCTGCTAAAATTTACCCATAAAGAATCAAAAATAGTAATTTAAAAGAAAAAGAGGCAAAAATTTGAAAAAATCTTTAGTATTGGTTTTAAACTGCCCGGCAATTTACGAGGAATGCCAACCATACGGCCTAATATTACTTCTATTGCCCGATTTGTAATAAGGAAAGATGAAAAAGTTTAAACACCATTTTCTTTAGCTAACATCAGTCACATATTTTTTCTAACTCATTTAAAAACAATATTAATAAAAGGTTTAGTTAACTTTTATGTTTTGCTTGAAAAAGCAAAGCTGAAAAAAACAATTGAATGCAAATAGAATGCTCGTCTCTCTATAAATACGCATAAATAAAAAAGCAAAGTATGTTGATATAAATCTCATTAATAGGCCATTAAAAATAAGATCTTTAACCCAGTCACATATCACAAACAAGAGCATAAATACCTAAAAGCCACGTAAACCATTGGAATCACGTACTTATCTGCAATTAAAGGTATAAATAAATAATTTAAATTGTATTAATCAGTTGTAAATTGGCATACAAAAATAATAAAACTAAATAAAATATTCCTTACAGAAAAAACATTATAAATAACAAAGACCAGAAAATATTATTTGCACCTATAATAAACTTGCTTAACATATTAAGCCTAAAAATAATACTGCAAAATTAAAACAAAAAAATATTCAAAATAAAAAACTTATAATAGCAGTTAGAGCAATAAATATTGACCCTTAATAAAAATAACATTAAGGTTAACTAAATATTTCAATTTCAATTCATCATCGTAATTAAGCTAATTGGAATTGAGTTAAAAAAAATTTCATTAACCAGATAATAAAAGGATAAGAGCCTGAACGGATTTTTGGTCTATTCTAGCATGTAAAAGGCAAGAAATTAAAATTAAATTAAGTGCCAGCAGCACAGGACAGAAACCCGAAAGAAAGCGCGTTTTTTTGTAAACCTTAATTTCCAGCAGGTGGTTAAATAACAATATTAAACTATATATTTTACCGAAATAAAAAACAACAAATAATCGCTCAATCGACCGGTAACATTTTAATGGCAAATATTTTGTTGTCATGAAATTTTATTGCAATTGCTTAGATGAAATAAAAATAAACAATAAATGTAAATAAGTTAAAATTATTAAGAATAACATTTCTTAATTAACTAATAAAAAACGCTTGCGGCTAGTATTTATTTAAATTGATATCAAAACAGCAAACATAAATACACCCGATATTTGAAAATATTGATAAAAGTTCGCGAACTATTGTACATATAAACATCCAACTAATTCTGAAAATACCTAAAAATAAATTTAAAAAAAAATTATGAAATTTTAGCTAACTTAAAGCTCATTAATTAAAAATGATCATTTACAAAAGAAAGCGAAAGTGCCCAATTTTCCTACAAACGACAGCGATGGATCGTCATTTTCTGTTAGGTGCCACAGCGCTCACCGGGTGACTCACCGCCTGGATGTTCTACAATTCACTTTTTTAATAACTATCTAGATTAATTTAATGAAAACAATAAAATATTTATGACTTTTACTATGTATATTAAAAATGAAGCGCTAAAGTCATGGTTTGCTGTCCCGACTGGTTAAAGCAGCTTCGGCGCATCAGGATGGTGTTCAAAACAGTCGGGAGGGGTTCGCCCATTTCCATCCAAAAAAGGGTTAATCAATATATTTAATAACTTAACAATAACAAAGACTTAAAGTTTAATTGAGAATTAAATTGTAAATATTTAAATATTGCTATAAAAATTAAGGATCAAAAATTATAAAAACAATAGTGAAAAATTAAACTTTATTCCAAAAATTTAATTGAGAAAGCAGTAATTTTTATTCCATTTCATAATTTTAAAAATATAAAAACCATTCTTGCGAGCAGCTAATTTGGGATTGCAATCTACATACTAAGTCAAAAATGAATGCTTAAAAGATTAAAAAAAATTCGAGAAGAGAACAAACATTAAAAATAATTCCATAATAAAATAATTGTTAGTTTTTTTGAAATAAAAGCTTTTAGATTTCTATCAAATAATTTATAGAAATTCAAAAAACGAAAATATAAAAAATTCAATTCGATAAAAGTATTGCTGCTCAAAAGTAATTACAGAAAAAAATAAACAAAATGTAAAAAAAACTAATTTAATAGAATAAAAAGATTATTGAATTTCTGACGCCATTTAGTAATTTAATTAAATATGAACATTTGCGTAATAACTTCTGTCCGAATCAACATTATATAAATTTAATATTTTTTAGTCAAAATATTAAAAGATTACTTTTTTAATACATATAATAAGCATTTCTTTGCCGTCAAAATGCAATAATACTGTTGATTTTTTCATATTATATTTGGCTTGTTACATTTTGAAATTTAATTTTAAACAAATAATAAAAAAAGTTTAAATTTATAATTTATTTTTAATTTTGTTTTTTGTTTTTGAAATATAAGTTTATTAATTAATTATTTGTGTTTTTAGATGTTTTTCCTGAATTTTCTTAATTTATCACACAATGCTTGCCATTCCCGTCTGTACACTCAGTGCTTTCGTGGACAGCTAAAATTGCTCAAAAGATGTTGATTTTTAGCTGGGAAAGTTGACTTTCGTATTTGTAAATTTTAATTAAAAGGCTGTAAAATACATTTTCTTGGTTTAAATTTGAAATTTGATTTTTTTAAATATAACCTTTATAATCAGGCATCGGAATTTATGTCGGTCGCTTTCTGATTTTTTGTTTATTACATTCCTGTAGAGTAATTTAACTTTGCTATTTTTAATTTAATGCCATAGGGATTTTGTAGGTAATATTTAAGATTAATAATAAATATTGACTGCAGAATCTCTAAAACTCTTTTAAATTTTACTATTTTATATTATGTTATAATAAAGTGTATTATTATTAAGTAAATTGGTAGGAGCGAGGCGTTTTGTCATTTTGTACTACACATGATTTTAGCGAACAAATTTATTTCCACCAATACTTAGAGTTTTTTGTATTTTAATTAATAAAATTATTATTTGGTTATTTTGATGAATTCTCTAAAAAATTAAAAGTTATATTTTCCAAATTAATAAAATTGATTATACTTAAAAATATAGTAAGTGATAGAACATAAACGTTTTTTAATAAGCGGTACGCGCTCTCGTGGCTCTCATTTTCATCGAGCATCCTGCAAATTTTTTTGTTATGAATTTATTAGAATTTAATTATTTAAAAAAAAATATAAAACTATTAATAAGCATTTTGTTTAGAAAGCGTTCTTGATCAATCGTCATTATTTTTTATAATAAATAATTAGATTTTTGTAAAATGGAATAACATTTGTTAAACATTTAGTTAAAAGCAAAAGTCAGCTATGTTGACAAGTTCCAAATTAAAATAATGAGGTTAAAGTGTTTTTA
>JAIXHY010000145.1:0-11137 GCA_020449905.1 Globodera pallida | reverse complement strand
AGTTCGAGAAGTTGGCAAAGGGGCGACTTTTCTGGTGAACTTTTTGGTTGGTGAACGGCTTGAATTTGTGTAGGAGATGCACCATGAAGTGGGCTTCAAATAAGATATCACACTCCCAGTTTGGTTCGGGTTGCGGGGCGATATGAAGGGTCTAACCAATTTAGGCATGAATTTGGCTGGGTCAAAAAATGAAAAGTTCGATTTTTGTCTTAGGAGCTGAATTTATAAATAATTAGACTCATCTCGATGAGTTGAGCCGAACAAAAAAAAGTTTGATCATTTCTGATCAAAATTGATCAAGTTACGGTATTTTCAATTTTAAGCAAAAATTTAAAAAATTAAATTTTTAAATTTTAAATTTTTTTAAATGAAATTTATATAATAAAATTCAGCGTAAAAAACTGAGCTAAATAAAAAACAATCAACTTGATCTGATTAAAATTGATCAAGTTACGGTAAGATCAATTTTAAGCAAAAATTCAAAAAATTAAATTTTGAAATTTCAAATTTTTCAAAATAGATTATAGAAAATTAAATTTAGCTCAAAAATCTGAGCTAAAGTTAAAAAAGTTTGTGCTGTTCTGAATCAAAACTGATCAAGTTACGGTAAGATCAATTTTGAGACGAAATAGTATGGAAAAGTGAGAGAAAGAGGTAGAGATGCGAGCGTAACGAGAGAGATAACGTATCATTTAATGCTCTTCTCAGTAGTTTACACCCCATAGAACATTTGTTTTGGTAAAATATTAAGTAAAAGCAATTTAATTTTATTCAAATTGAAAAAAATTAAGTTGATACTTGAAAAAAGGGTTAAAGGCTTGCCCACCCTATAAAAGGCTTGCCCAACCCAAGATAAGGCTTCCAGCCCAACAAAAGGTTTGCGCACCACCAGAAATTAAATTTTGAATTTTTTAAAATAATTTTTATATAATAAAATACATCCAAAAAACGCAGAGCTAAAAAAAAATTGTCCACTTCTGATCAGAACTGATCAAGTTACAGAAGTATTATTTTTTATCAAAAACTGAAAAAATTATATTTTGAAATTTTTTAAAATAAATTATATATAATAAATTCAGCATAAAAAGCTAAACTAAACAAAAAAAAGTTTGTTGAGTTCTGATCAGAACTGATCAAATTATAGAAGTATTTTTTTTACCAAAAATTGAATAAATTAAATTTTGAAATTTTTAAAAAGAAATTAACATAATGCGTAATTTCGCAGTAGTTTACACCCCATAGAACAATTATTTAGCAATTATAAAAAAAGCAAATTAATCCAAACTATAAAATTGATTAATTAAAATAAATCGCAAGGCCTTGCCCAGCCACGGATAAGGCTTGCCCGCCCTTTGAAAGGGCTTGCCCATTCCGGGAAAGGGTTTGCCCAGCCCGGAGAGCGCTTCCCGGCCAAGAAAAGACTGGCCCGGCTAAAAGTTGGTTCGGGTTGCGGGTCGATATGGGGGGTAGGACCAATTTATGCATATATTTGGCTAGGGCCAAGAAAGGAAAAGTTGGAATTTTGCCTTAGGCAATAAATATAGACATAATTAGACTCAGCGCAATGAGCTGAGTCGAACAAAAAAAAGTTTGTTCATTTCTGATCAAAACTGATCAGGTTACGGTATTTTCAATTTCAAGCAAAAATTTTAATAAATTTTGAAATTTTAAATTTTTTTAAATTAATTTTATATAATAAATTCAGCTTAAAAAACTGAGCTAAACAAAAAAAAGTTTGACCAATTCTGATCAAACTGATCAAGTTATGAATTATTCATTTTGATGACGAAATAGTGTGGAAACTGAGAGATAGGGGTAGAGAAACAAGCGTAACGAGAGAGATAACGTGCACTTTTGTCTTTTTGCAGTAGCTAACAATTGTTGTATTGAAAAATTTAGTGGAAAAAATAATAGCAATAAAATTAAAATTTAAGAAAAACAATCGGAATGGCTTGCCCGGCCCCGGATAAGGCATGCCCGACCTCTTAGAAGGCTTGTCTATCCCTGGCAAAGGGCTTGTCCACCCCTTGGACAGGAGTTCCTGGCCAAGAGAAGGCTTGCCCGGCCAAGAACGGACTCATAATTAAATAAATAAATAAAAATCAAATAAATAAATAAAAATTTCAATCGAATAATTAAAAAGAAAGACCCTAGAAACAGAAGCCAAAAGCGAAGCAACCCTAAACAACAATACAAAAGCAAGCCCCCCGCAGGCGTCTAGTTTATATTTTAGATATAATTTGTTTTAAAATTAAAGATTACCCCTAACATTTGATTTTAATATTTAATTTATTATTATTTACTCAATTAATTTTTACATTAAGTTCACTCTAAAATAATTTTATTTGATTTGCACACATGTCTGTTGGCTTGTAAGTAAATAAATTATTTTGTGATTTTTTCTGATCTCTAATTTGTCTTCTTATTTCAATATCCTTTTATTAAAAAATTTTAATTGGCATTGGGATTTAATTTATTCATAGAATGCTATTCTTAAAATAGAATATTTTCAATAATATTATAAAAATATTTTAACTTTATACCAGAACAAATTCATCTTTGATTTTAAATTTTATATTATTGTTATGAAAAATTTTGTTTTCGTCAAATATTTATAAATTTTAGGTTAGTCAATTTTTAAACTTTATTCATGAAGCTTAATATTTATATTTACGTAATATCTTTTAATTTTGCAGGCCAAATTTTAAAAGTCCAATCTTCTAGATATTTTTTTAGTTTATTTTATTAACAAACTAGAAACTATATATTTAGGCTAGTCCAAAACCGACTTCTTAGCATTCCTTTGTCTTCTGTTCAGTTTCCGAGAATTTCCCTTTATTGAATGCTGAGTTTTTGAATTTTAGCATGAATATAATTTTAATGATGTTTACTAATATATTTTATCTTTTTTTTTAGATTATGTGTTCTTTGTTAGCATTTAGAATCCTAGCAAAATTCTGGAAATTTTATCTTCATGATTGAAGGTTTTTAATATTCAAACTTTCTTTTTAGCAACTCATAATTTATTTATGTCAAAATTAGAAATTAAAAAAACACGGTTTTCTTTAATAAAATGTTTAAGATTTTAAAATTACTAGGTAATTTAATATTTTAATTGCTTTTTTCCAAAAAAGGTTTTTATTTATTTTTAATATAATAATTAATATTTTTATTTTAATTGTAACAGATTTAATTGATAAGAATCTTTATAAAGCATATTTTACAACTTGCTTATCAACAAGCATACAGCATACACTTCATTATTATTATTTTATTTTTAAATTTTCACTAATTATCTATTATATTTATCAATATAAAATAGTTCAAGTGCTCATTTTGCTACACGATTTATAGCTCTTTCAAGTGAATTGACAACCTTTTATTTAAAGAGAAATCATTTTAAATATTAATCATTTCTGCATTAAAAGTATCTTTTGAACTAATTTTTCATTTAATTTTATACTTTTCCATCATATAACTGATTGGGTATAAATTTTATGACGATTAGCGACGATCCCCTCGTTTTTTATGCTTTTTTAAAACAAAAATTTCACATATCAAATAGAAAGTTTAAATTTTATTTTAATTAATTTTTTGAAACTTTATGTAAATTTAAAGTATTGTAATTAGTCTGCCAATATCTTTTAATACAACTTCCCTTAATTAATTTTTTAGCTTAATATAAGTGACATATTTTTATATTGTCCTAAAATCTTAATTGTTATCTTTTATTTTAGACCCTTTTAAAATTTACTAATTTTTGCGCTTTTAAATTAATCAGATCTCATAAGTTTTTTAGTGCTTTTCTTTATATATTCCAATACCTTGGCTTCGATCGCATTATCCCAAGGCAATGCAGTTACGTAAGCGGATTGGTTAATTATTTAAAGCTTGGGCCGCTAATTTCAGATTTTATATGTAGGAAGCTCTTTTTATACAAATTTATTATTTGCTGTACGATTTTTAAATTTAATATTGTAAAATTAGTTTTCAAAATAAATTGTGTGTTTATTTCAACTTTATTTTAAATACTTCTTTTACATATATGTTGTACTTATCAAAAACTTTCAAACGGTACTAATTTATTTAATTTGTTTGACTGTGAAGATTTTCCCCAGTTTGTTGGACTTGAGTTGTTTTGATAACTTTTTGCCATTTTGGCCAATATCTCATATCTAATGAACAAAGCCCTTTGATGTGTTTTGTCTCTTCAGCGCTTCGCTTCGCCGCTCGTCGTTCTCTGACGTTTCTTCATCTGGCTTTAATAAAATAATTTTGTGAATCGTATTACAGTTTTATCAATTCTCAATCTCAGGCATCTATCTCCTAGCCATATTTAATATAAGCTTATTCAAATTAATCTTTTTATTAATTACACTATTTATATTTAGCATTGCAGACCTTTTCTTGGTTAAGTTTTGATTTAATTAATTATCTTTTGATTTATTTTTTTGTAAAATTTTAATGGATAAGCATTTTTTGATAAGGTGTCAAGTCAAGGTTTATTTCAAGTTTTGATCGACTTTAAATATAAGATTTTTTCTTTACGAATTTAAAATTGTTATTATTTATTCCTGACTTTTGACACATAAATAATTTGTATTTTTAGTTACTCACTTTTTAAATATTTACTTATTAGGATATGTTCAATTACAGATTAAAATTACGCTTTGTGTTCGTTTTTGTGCCGCTTCCGTTCTATTTAGCTTAGGAATGAGTGTGATTAATGCTTAATTTTGTGAATATTATATATTTATTTTCTTACTGTGTTATGCAATATTTTATTTTATCATCTCTCAATGCTGAATTTGATTTCGGCATATTAAGTTTTAAACCTCATTTATAAAAATTACATTGAACAGAATATTGATTAAACATGGCAACGTATAAGTAAGTGTTAGGTTTCCAATTTCTTGTTTTTGGCTCGAAATTTGTGGCTCGTGGTCTGAAATTTATGGCATTTCTGGGTCCGCAAATTTACATTAACACTGTTTATAAAGTACATTTATAAGTCTTTAAAAATTGATTTTTTGTCATAATATTATAGGCTCACATTAAACTGGATTTTTTTCTTCAGACAATTCAAAAAAATGTTTACATAAAAGTATCAAATTTAAATTACATTGATGGAAGTGGCAATATGCTCTGTAAGGCGGCTAGCGGTTTGGCTGCAGGTGTTGTGCCGGATGGTTTCCTTTATTAAAATTTAATTCAAAGAACAGTCCTTCGTGGTCCCGTTCATAGATTTCTGATTTAAACACTATTGTGTAGAAAATTGAAGGTTTTAAATTGTTTTCATATTTAAGTTTTTTAAATATTGCGAACTGAATGAATAGCGACGGGCGACGTGTATTTGTTAAAAAAACCTAAGTTTAATTCAACATTCTATTTAAGGAAAAAATATTTCTTTTAAAAACAACATTTTAATTAAAAAAGAACTCACAAGTTAAATATAAACATTTAACTAGACGTGGTGGGAATAAAATTGTTTGCTGCGCTTTTGCTTTTGTTCTAGGGGGTTCAATTTTTTCTCATTCAATTTGGTTTTTTTCTTATGCTATTTTTTAACCGAATTTGAATTAAATTGTCTTAAATTAGCATTGTTCAAAACAATAGTTCTATGGGGGTGTACTCTACTGCTTGTCGGAAAAGTACTCGGGATAAGCAATCTTTTAGGAATTCACTCAATTCCGTCCAATTCGTTATAGCTCAATTTCACAATGTCCCAAGTTTCCAACAAAAGATTATTCAATAATAATCACAATATTATCACTATTTACGATTGAAGTGTGTTTGACTGATCCAAGTTGATCGGTGAAACTGAAGCGATTGGACTGTCTTAAATAGTTGATGAAAGGGGCGGTACAAAGTGTTCGTAAACAAAGCGACATTACGTTTTACGATTTCGTGCGAAAAAATGTGACTAACATAAAAAATGATGCAAGAAATGGTTTTGAGAAATGTCAGGAAAGAGGAAGGGTGAATAACATTTTAAAAAAATGGACCAAAATAATTTTGCGAAAGGAAAGAAGGTCGTTTAACGACATTTCGGGGGGACGAAAATTTCCCTTCGATGGATCATTTTGATGTAGTCGGGCCATCTTCCTCAAGTGTGTTCAGTTGATCCCAATTGGAGGCGTGGCGGATTGCTTGTGAAATGGTTTCTTTCATCATTTCCAACTTGTCCCAATAGTTTGCACGCAGTTGAAGAACCGATGTTAAGTTCGGATGTTTCAGTTGTCAGTTTGCCGTCAACAGGTACTTTTTCGTTTCACTTTCAATTTCTTCCTCTTTATTATCCTCGTCTCTTTCCGTGTCCGAATCAGTTTCAGGTTTGTTGTACATTGAAATTGGTTTACCGGGGAGTTTTGGACGTTGTGGCATTTTATACGGATTATTTGGGGTGTACGGATTTGGTGGTGAACAGATGTATTCATTCTTTAAGTCGCATTTTGTTGTAAATGAAACTTTGTTTGGACAATTAATTTCTGCAATTGTTGAACCTTGGCGTGTTTGACATGTCAGATTTAATTCTGCTCCTCTAACACATTTATAACAGCCAAAGAGTTCATGGATTTTAACATGGCATAGACTTAAATCCTGGACAATAGATAATTTCAAATCTTTAAATCCGATATACAATTGAATAGCCGCATGAAAACTTTCAAAAAAAACTCTTTCTCCATCATAATTTAGATTCATTGAGGGCGTTGCGAGTGGTAAGTTCTTTTCTTTATCTTCAAACAAATAAGTAAGACATTATGGCATAAACATCTTACTAGTTCCTTTTCATGATCTGGTTGACATTTGTTGCATGCATTACTTTCTAAAGAGCAATTGAAATCAGATGCGCTCGTATAGTCTTTGCAGCATAAATCCGATTCTATCTTTTCGACCAGAGCAACAGATTTTCTGTCGGTTAAAAACTTTTTGTTTAGTAATGGTAAAGGTGCTTGAGATACCGTTAATAAAGAACCAGTGATATTTTTCCAATGTTCAGGTATACCTGGGTGAAGGGCAAAATCATATTTGTCTCGGTACACTGGGTCAAAGGGATACTTTTTAGAGATGTTCCCGTTTAATGTCACTTTTAAAGTTACGAAGGCGTATACTCCCAATTAGTGCAACTAAATAGTTCAAACACATTTTTTGATTTTGGGACAGCAAAATTACGATAAAACAGACAACCGTAAGTGGCTGTGGGGCATCCACACCACAGGAAACTGCAGGTTCCCATACAGTTATTATATCCGGGCATATTTTTCCATTTTTCAATTCGCTCACATTGGTTCTTGGATAAACTTTATCACAAAAATCCTTTTTGCATGAACCAAAGGCTGGGCACCTTTTGACTGTGCCAGTTTGGATTTCATAAGATCTTAGCCATTTTTCCACTTTGGCATTACAATAAAGTATTAATCCTTTAAATACCACTTTCAGGTTTCCCATTACTTGGTTAGAATCATCTTTAATTAATAAATCCATTTCTTGCATAGATGACACAAAACTTAATGTTTTTGCTGAATTGTAAATGCATGAAACTGATTTGTGATCACGTATGCATTCTTCACTTCCAGCTCCGATTGTGATGACTTCTCCACTAATTGTCGGTATAAAAACAATTAGAACAATCAATCGTGCTAATTCTCTTGATCTTTGTGATGACATTCGTGCTCTTTTAGGGCTAACCGTTTTGTTTCTGCCATTCTGAGTTACAATTAACTTGCTCAATATTTTGTATGGTAATTTACAGATCTTTATGACACAACAAATCACATATGAACATAGCAATATGATTGTGGTTATGACACCGTAAATTACACTAGCAGTGTACGGTTTACAGTTTGGATTACCAAGGAAATTCCAACAGAACACACATTCAATTATTTCGCATACTGTACTCGGTTCACATAAAACACGAATTGTTGTTAGTATTTGGACTTTATCCCAAAATCCAACTTCACAGTGGTGATGACGTAACAGTAACTCTTCATCCAAATTATACTGGTATTTTTGAACATATCCGTGAGTTAAACATGAGTCTGTTTCACAACATACTTCAATTTTCTCAATTAGTTTAGGCATTAATATAGTTATGCCTTTCGAATCACATTTTACATCACATTCAAGACAATCATTAAGAGTTTTTATTGATGGTGTCATCATCAACATTATAATTGATCCAATAAATAGTAAATTAGACAATGATTTTGCTTTGCTTCTGGTAGACATTGGATGAATACTTTTTTGAGTCTTCTCCATGAGTTCATCCGGTTATCAAGTTCTTTTCTTTAAACTTTGTCATTCTTACTAATTAAGTATTCCTTCAACTTCAGTCGTAAATGTTATTATTTCATTCCAAGATAAACAAGTCTTTCCTAATGTTTTCTTGAAAGAATCTTGCACCAACGCAACTAAACGTTCATATACTCCTCCTTGCCAAGGACTTAACTCCTTTATGAATTTCCAGTTAAATTGTTTTCCGGTGGACCTTAAATGGTCTTTACATATTTTGGCACAAGCTATAAATGTGCCAGAATTATCAGATAAGATTCTTTCTGGAGTTCCTCTTCTAGATGATAATCTTTTCAAGATTCCCATACATGTTATGGTTTTCAAATCCTTGACGGGTTCTAGATAAACTGCTCTTGTACATAAACAAGTTATTAGTGTAATCCAACATTTACCTAACACTCCATTGCTTTTTCGATAAATGGTTGGACCCAAATGATCAATTCCAACACTTACAAAGGGGTTAGTTTTTTTGTACTCTGTCGACTGGTAATTTGGCATAGTTGGTAACATAAATTGGGGAGATTTCATCTTTTTACATTTTATGCATGATGATAGTGTACCTTTAATAGTTCGTCTTGCTTGGGGTGTCCAAAATTGTGATAAAAAATCTGTCAATGTGGTTTGGACTCCTGCATGTTTCAATTTTTGGTGTATCTTTGTGATGATCAAATGTAAAAGTTCACAATTTTTCGGAATTATTATCGGATTGACGAAGTCAAAGTTTTCCGAAGAATTTTTGATTCTTGTTTTTAAACGTTTAATTCCAACTTCATCTTCAAAAGTTTCCCATTTTTCATACACCTGGACATTTTCTTGTTGGTACCATTTGATTATGATAAATTCCGAAGCCAGCTCGAAATTTCCATTTTCAAGGAGTTTTGAAATCTTCAGTCTTTTCTTTGTTTTCTTCAATATCCTTTCGTATATAAAGTACAATACATAAGAAAAAATTCTGTTAATTTTATTCCAATTATTATGTTTTTTTATATCGATGACCTTTTCATAACTAATTGTTTTTGTCATCATTTCAAGTACTGGTGGTTCATGTGGCATAGCTTTTATAGTGATTTTCATTTCACTGACCCATTTATCTGGCTCTTCGTTCAGCCAGTGGGGTCCATTCCACCATTTATTATCGATTTGAATCTCATTTGGAGAGCAACCCCTCGAGCCAACGTCGGCTGGGTTATCGATTGAACTAATATGGAAAAAAGTACAATCTTGATGTTCTCGAATCTCATTTATTCGATTTTCAACAAATTTAGGTTGGGTTTCTTTTTGATTCAACCAGCATAAAACAGCTTTAGCATCACTCCATACAAATTTATCCGATATTTTTAACCCAAGTTGGTTTTCAACAAATTTTAACGACGCACTCCTATCAATAGGGCTAATAACTCCATTCTCGGATCGTTAATTTTTGTTTCTTTTGTTTGATCCGATTTCGTGCATAAACAAGGAAGGTCGTCACTTTATTGTTTGTTTTAGATCTCAAATAAACAGACGCAGCATATGTATTTTGACTTGCATCGACAAACACGTGTAATTGGATATCTTCTCCCTTACTGGCAGAGATAATTCTTCGAGGCACCTTTGTCGAAACTCAAAGTTTCTAAAAACCCAAAATTTGGGTTTAGTAATAATCGATCAGTGGGCCCCCCCCCCCCCCTTTGGCGGTTGTGATGATTAATTACCCACATTTCCCCGCGCAATCACCCCCTCTTTTTCACCACACATTCTTGTTCGCCCAACTCCCCCGTCACACCCAAATTGGCGAAAATTACTAATGCCACTCACAAAACCGCAACATTGCCCCCAAATTAATGTCAACCCGTTCCCCTCCTGCCCGCACTCCACCTCTTTTTATAGCATTTATTCAATATAAATGTCCTTCCTCCATCCAGCCAAAACTCATTTTACTGTGATGTGACTATGCCCTTCGGGCTTACCATTTTGCCCCTCGGGCATTCCTTTCCCACCACCGTTCCGAGTGATCAAAGCCACTTTCCTCCCTAAGCTGTGATCGACCCTCACTCCCATGCCCAAACATTTCCCTCAGACATTTCAACTGACCAAAATCGCCCTCTTTTCCGGCACCCATTTCCCGGCCTTTTTTGGCCCCTTCCGCCCATAGACATGGGGATTTCTGGCCCATCCGCCTATCCCCTGCCCCATCACATTTGCCCTTTTTCGGGGACATTTCACCATTGTCCCCTTCATTTCCCGATCACATTTCAATTATGTACATTCACATTTTTGTCATGTATTTCGGGGGTTTAATTACCCAAGTTTGAGGCGCCTTTGGCATAAACATTTTGTGTATTTTTGTGTCGACTCTTGCCCCAGTCTCCGCCACCCCATCCAACCCTCCACGGCCCGCTCCCGAACTTCCCCCCGCCCAATCATCGGATTTGTCAAAGCGCGACAATTGGCGACCCGGGCAGGGACTATTGGACGATTCCTGCAACTTCACAACCGGTGACAAGGGGGGAAGGAAAATTGGGAACAAAGGGAGTCAGTGAACATCCTTCGAGGTGCTCATTGAACTCCGTAGTCAAAGGCTGAGTTATTGTCCTTCGAGGCATTAATTCAAGCTAAGCGGGGATCTGGTTTCAGTGGTCATCCTTTGAGGTGTCCATTGATTCCGTAAGCGGGGGTTGGAGTTAGTGCGCATCCTTTGAGGTGTACGCTAATTTCTGAGAAGGGGTTGGATTGGACAAGTGACCCTTTGAGGCACGCGTTCAAGTAGGGGATTGGACGAGTGACCCTTCGAGGCACAAGTTCAAGCAGTTCAAAGGGGCAAGTTAAGCCTACTGAACAAAGGGTTCGCGCATCGAAACCC
>JAIXHY010000144.1:0-11547 GCA_020449905.1 Globodera pallida | reverse complement strand
GTAATTACGTCCACTCTTGCTGAACACAAAATTTCCAGCCTCAAATTTCTTCCACCATCGGTAGGATGTACTGGCGACAAAATGTGTTCCATATTTTGCGCGGAAAGCTGCCATTGCTAGCTCCCGATTAACTGGATCTTTTTGAAACAGTTGAAGCAAATAGTGATGTTGATGTAATGGCGAAAAAGCGATGTCATCATTCGGAGGAGAACCTTCACCTCCCCCGCGAAGGCGCATTGGAGCTTCAATGAGAGCCAAAAGAGGGGTAAAGGAGTTGCGTAACTCCGTAATCTGTTCAGCTACTGAATAATTTTTGTCGTTGGTTATTATAAATCCACCCGTCATACCTGTTTGAACAACAGCATGAAACTTCTTCTTCTTTAAACACGCACACTTAGCCACGACTGTTTTTGCAAGTTTGCAGCGGGAAAAGAAAGAAAAGGTTTTGCGGCGAAGTTCTTTCTGTCTTTTGAGAGGAAAAGACTTGCGACAACCAAGTGATTGGTCCAAACAATGCTGAATAACGAAACAAATTTTTGAATTAAGTTTAAAGCCGTGTTAACTTTTTTGCTGGACTCGTGGGTTGGAAACCATTCATCAGGTGCCTTAATTGTTTGCACTTTCCGTTCATGTGAAGCTTTTTTTGGTAGATAAGTTGTTAAAACAACGCTGCCTGTTTCCTGCTAAATGGTAATTAATATAAAAGTTGAAACTAAAAAAAATATCAGATACACCCTTTCTGAGTTGCAAAAAGGCAAAAAACAAAGGTAGCGCATATATAAAAGGAAATCAGTTAGCTAATTAAAATGTTGATAACTTAAAACAATAAAAAGTACCGAAAAAGTTGGACATTGTTTAATAACAAGACGTCAATTTTTTCATCAATTATTTTTTTGTATTTAACAATAAGTTTGAGAAATTATAAAGTAATAGGATGCATTTAAAATAACATATTATTTTTCTGCTGACTATACCTTTAGCGTGATTGTGTCGAGCGGCAAAATTGCAGCACTTTGCTCTGGCTCAAGAGCAAGAGCAACGGGTTTAAGCGCCGGCTTAAGCCACCTGGGGGTGTGGAACCAGGCATTGTAGCTAACAAAAACATGAATAATCTTTAAAAAATTATTCTTACTTAGGAACTGGATTCCATAGAGATTTAGAGGCATGAGACTGGCTTACAGAAGGCAAAAAAGCTACAGCTTGTGCGAAGGTTTTAGCCTGAACGCGAAACAATAAAAATTAAAATGTGGGAAACGTATTTAACCAAAAAACAAACCGAAGACGTTGGACATGGTTTAACAAAAAGAGGCCAATTTTTTTCGTCAACAAATTTTTTGCCGTTTTCAAAAACTCGTGGCATTGCAGGCACTACTGGCTTCTAAAAGGCAAAAAAGGAATTAATCAATAAAATTTAGTTTCTTGTTATTTGATGTACTCTTTTGCAGCGTTTTAGGTAATTACAATCGTACTTTACCCCATTATTAAGATTTAGAATATGCTTTTGCTTTTTATATTTACGAACGAACCACTTTGGGCACCAAAACGGCCGTGCGCTTTTGGGCTGATCCAGGTTTAACCGTAACTCGCTCCACAGGCTTAACGTATAAAAACCATAATTGAAATAAAAAGACAGGCAACACCTTTCCTTGTTGAATGCTATACCATATACCAGTTGACAAAACCGAATTGGACTTTTCTGGCTGGCAAACTTGCATTGGGCGAACATTAGTTGCCACTGTTGCTGCTTTCGGAGCCTAATAAAGAATGAACGAAAATGAATAAAAAAAAGTAATTAACCAAGCCAAAAATTTCCCGTTGGGCAGTTCGGGGCGCCAGATTGTATGGCTTGTCACAACCAAACAATTTTGAGGCATCGTCCCAGCCACCATTGTCGCTTATAGGCCAGTCCATTGGCGTTTTGAGACCAATGCCTTCACCACGCTGCTGGGCTGCTTCTTTCTGCTCTTCTAACTTGAAAGTCAACAGCTCACGCACAAAGTTGCGCATCAGCGAAAGATGGCCGCCCTTGTTACCACAGCGTGCAATCATTGACAACAGCAGATCTCTGCGTGAGCAATCATGCCGCCAATTGCGCCCCTTTAAAGGTAAAGATAAAGATGCCATTTATTCTTATATTTAACATGGAAACTATTTGGTAAGGGTTATTTGATTATTGCATTTATTACTATAATGCCTACTTTGATGGGTTTGTCAAAGATTGCCAAATCAAGATTCTGCGCCAACGCAGGGATGTGGGTGGCTGGCGCAGGTTGTCGTTCAGGTGAAACAAAAATAAGTCGGGGCATTGAAATTTGGGAGTAAGAATAGTAGATTTTAAAGTTATCTGTAAAACGAAAAACATTTATTCTACAAAATAAATTATACAAATAAATGCATTATAACTACAAATTTGAGATGAATTTTTTTATAAAATTTTAGTTAATAAATAATGAAATTATAGCATAATAGGAAGTGAAAATTATTTTCATTTAATTTTATCGGGAAAGAACGTAATTAAAGAGGTGGGGGGAGGGGGGATATTAATACTGCCTAAAATAATAGACTCGGTTTTGTAATTTAAAAAAATAGGTTTTTTTAAAACGAAAATTAGTTGTTTATGTATTTGCATTGAATCGTTAAAGGTAGCTTTAAAAAAAGGCGCTTTAATACAAAAACTCTCTAAAAACAGTTTTACATTCATTATCTTACAATGTTTACTATCAGTAATAAATTATGGTTGCAAATGTTGCTGGTATTGTTTAGAATTTTACAAGTATATCGAAAATAAATATTAAAATTTTGGAGGTAGAAAAATTTTTTGGTTTTGGGTTGAGACTTTTGGTTTCCTTCTATAAATTGATTTCATAGAAGTACTTACGCCCCGCACCGCGTGAAGGTAGTCTCTTTAGCGGGGCAGTCCTCCCCGTTGCCAAAAGGCTCAGGATCATTGGGCAGATTAAATGTTGTATGAAACATAGTTAAATAATAAGATATTTAGAACAAAAAAGATAACTTTTGCATTAATTACAAAACCCAAATAAAAATTTTCATCGAATATTTTAACAATTTATTCAATCATTCGAAGAACAAAAAATTATTTTTTGTAAGGATGAACAAATAGTTTTTTCCCATCTTTTGATATTTGAATGGTGTTTAGTTGTTTTAATTCTAAACAAGGAAAAAAATTAAATGTTTTTGTTTTACTAATTTACTTTTGCGGCGTTGATATCTACTTGCCCCTTTTGACAACGGCTCATCTTGGTCTAGAATAATATGCCGTATTGGCAGTGGAGCAGCCTTAACCATTGATTTTAAATAGATGTTTTTTTTTTTTTTATCATAAAGTGTTTTCCCGGCAAATTTTTTTAGTTGTTTTTATAAATTCTGGGGTTTTGTTACATTTTGGGTGCCAGAAGTAGACGGCTGAGGCTCAATAGCTTCCTCAGCTGGCGGTTGGACAGGGGGGATTGGCTTCTTAAAATAATTAGTATAAAAAAAATTGTTTCTGTTTTCAAACCGATGGCGCCTTTATGTTGGAATCCATCAATCCCAAAATAGAGTCCAAAATAGAATTATCAGGATTTTGAGACATGGATTTAGCTTTAAATAAAAGAAGCTATAATAATTCATTTTTTATTTATTTTAGGGGAAAAATGAATTTGTTAGTGGAATATTGATATTACAGAAGTAAAAATTTTTTTAATTTAATTTTTAATAGTGATTAAGACAATTAATAGTAGGATATTAATATAGGCAATAATAATAATACTCGCTTTGCAGAATTAAATAATAATAGGTTGTCGTTTAAAAACAAATTTAGCTGCTTGCGACTATACATATGACCATAAAAACATATGTAAAGAAGCAAACAAACTAAAAAGTTTATGGAACTTTTTTTTTCGAGCATTGACAATATAAATAATTTTGGCATCATTTATGGGCAGAATTTTTTTGTAAATTTAAAAAAAAAAAACATGCAATATTGAGAAGTATTAATTATTAGTATTGTTGATAAGTGGTGCTTCAAAAAAAACCAAATTTAGATGAGTACGACTAAACTTGTGACCGTATAAACACAAGTTGTAGAAGTAATCAAACTAAAAAGCTTTTAGAAGGTATTTCACTTCAACAGAAAACCACCAGAAAAATTAACAACGAGGTAACAATTTTATTTTATAATGCAAACACACTTATTTACGCAAAGGGGGCACAAAAAGTTTTTTTCCATTTTTGCTGACTTGTATTGAATTTTCCTTTTTCGTTCCTGAAAACAAAAAGATAAAACTTCTATTTGGGTTTAATTACTTTTCGCACGAAGCCTCCGTTTTTTACTTGCGGTAAACCTGTTCCCCTAAATGTAATACTTTTTGTGGGTCAACTGCCGACAAAATTTACAGTTTGAGAAGTTGTTGGCTCCTGGTGGATTGTCTCCAGTGGTTCCAAGTTCACGTTCATTTTCTTAAAAGGCAAATTAACTTTGGAAATAGCCTAAAGCAACTACTGTTTGGCTTTTTGGGGCTTTTTCAATGGCTACTGTTTCCAGCAAAGCCTTTCCTTTTGAAGTTTTCTAAATAAGTGGATCTTTAATAGGTAAATATTATTTAATGACAAATTAAAAATTGTATCATTTTATATAAGGAATAAGGAATAAATAATTTTAACTTTGATTGTCTAACCTTAGGAATTTTGAAAGCCCAGTATAGCTTAGGAGGAACGTCAATAAAAAATGGTTGGCAATATTTGTCAATCATTTTTTTTTCCAGGAAATATTTTTTAATCGATTTGCTTTCCATTTTAGATCTGTAAATAGAAAACGAAATTAAGTGGAAAAACTAAAAATAAGAGGTAAATAGGAGGTCTTTCTATTTTTGTATAGAAAATAGGAAAATATTTTTTGACAAAATGTTGATAATGAGGTAAATTGGAAAATTAAAGTGTTGATAGTATTTTGTAGAATTTTTAATCTGTTTATTTGATGGAGGGAAAAATGTAATTTTGGAATATTAATATATTAAATAAGAATAATGTTTGTCGTTGCGGAATAAAATAAGAATATGTTGTTAAAAACAAATTTAGTTGCTTACGACTATACATATGATTATAAATACATATGTAAAGAAGCAAGCAAACTAAAAAGTTTTTAAAGGGGGTGTTGCACTCCAGCTGAGCTGCGCATTGAGCTGTGGGTGGTAGCCGTCTGGAGGGCTGAAATTTGTTTATGTTTGTTACAAAATTAAAAGCTTAAAAAAAACTTTTTTTAACGGGTGACAGTATTGAAAGCAAAATATAAAGGTTAAATCTTTGTGACAGATTTTTGCAAAAGTAAGATTGATACCAAAGTTATATTCTAATTATAAAAAATAATACTTTTCCAGATTAGCCTAACGCGGAAAAGTGTGCTACAAATGTTATAGCAAAACACAATATTGCGGCAAAAAATCCCAGCTCTCATCGTTAGATGGGCCAAGTTGATTTGTAACAATAAAAATGGTTTTTATATTTAGAAAAGAGAAGCAAAAAGTCCATATAAAGCTATCTTGTTTTTAAAATATAACTATGGTACCAGCGTTATTCATAAAATGGTCTGCTTTTTTTGTCCAATTTTTTGGCAAAAATAAAAGAACAAAAAGGCTACTCAGTAATTCCCTGTTAACTTCAGTTTGCTAAGTAAATTGCTTTCAACACTGCCATTAATAATAAGCAAATTTAGAGATTAAAATCCAATCTTACCAATTGGATAACTTCCCCTTATTAACTAACATTTAAGTTTTAGCGCGCGCGAGAAAAGGCACAAAGGCAAACCTTTGCATTCATTTTTATTGCGAGCGGATTGCGTTTAACACTTTTATTTGGGTTTGTACAATCTGTAGAGCAGATATTGTCTTGAACAGTCTGAACTTTAAAATAGATAGGTAGGCACGTGCAAGAAACTTCTTGCACAGCCTGATTTCCTACAGTGACTTTTTTTTTAATTCAGGATTTGATTCAGCTTTTAAGTCTTCAGTTTTGAGGATTTTTTTAAGGTGCAGAAAATTACAGGTTGCAAAGAATTGGTCAGCCTGTTAAAAAATTAATTCTAAACCCCCCTTTTAAAATCAGTAACCAGAATCTGGTTGCCCTTATAAAATCAAAATTACAGACTTCTGGTTGGCTTTATAAATTGGAAAGTAAATTTGGTTGCCGTTTCTTGTCACTTTTTGAACAATCAGGATTTTGGTTAATTTTCCAAAAAATAAAAATTCAGGAAAAAATGTTAAAATCAGAAGTCATTCTGGTCAATTTTAAAAATCAGAAATCATTCTGGTCTCTTTTAAAAATTAAGAACAGAAAATTCTGGTTGCTGATTTAAAAATCAGAAAACAGAATTCTGACTGTCTTTTTAAAAATCAGAAAAAATCAGCAATGAAAATTCTGGCCCCTTATTTAAAAATCACAAAAGAAAATTCTGGTCTCCTATTAAAAATCGAAACCAGAATTCTGACTCCCTTGCTTAAAAATCGGAAACCAGAATTTGGACTACCTTGTTTAAAAAGTCAGAAACCAGAAATCTGACTCCCTTGTTTAAAGAAACCCGAATTCTGGCCCCTATTAAAAATCAGATACCAGAATTCTGACTCCCTTGTTTAAAAATCAAAAACCAGAAATCTGACTCCCTTGTTTAAAAATCAGAAACCGAATTCTGACTGTCTTTTTAAAAATCAGAAAAGAAAATTCTGGCCCTTATTTAAAAATCAGAAATTAAAATTCTGGCCCCTCTTTAAAAATCAGAAACCAGAATTTTGACTCCCTTGTTTAAAAATCAGAAAAGAAAATTCTGGCCCCTTATTTAAAAATCAGAAAAGAAAATTCTGGCCCTTATTTAAAAATCAGAAATTAAAATTCTGGCCCCCTATTTAAAAATCAGAAACCAGAATTTTGACTCCCTTGTTTAAAAATCAGAAAAGAAAATTCTGGCCCCTTATTTAAAAATCAGAAAAGAAAATTCTGGCCCTTATTTAAAAATCAGAAATTAAAATTCTGGCCCCCTATTTAAAAATCAGAAACCAGAATTTTGACTCCCTTATTTAAAAATCAGAAAAGAAAATTCTGGCCCCTTATTTAAAAATCAGAAAAGAAAATTCTGGCCCTTATTTAAAAATCAGAAATTAAAATTCTGGCCCCTCTTTAAAAATCAGAAACCAGAATTTTGACTCCCTTGTTTAAAAATCAGAAAAGAAAATTCTGGCCCCTTATTTAAAAATCAGAAAAGAAAATTCTGGCCCTTATTTAAAAATCAGAAATTAAAATTCTGGCCCCCTATTTAAAAATCAGAAACCAGAATTTTGACTCCCTTATTTAAAAATCAGAAAAGAAAATTCTGGCCCCTTATTTAAAAATCAGAAAAGAAAATTCTGGCCCTTATTTAAAAATCAGAAATTAAAATTCTGGCCCCCTATTTAAAAATCAGAAACCAGAATTTTGACTCCCTTGTTTAAAAATCAGAAAAGAAAATTCTGGCCCCTTATTTAAAAATCAGAAAAGAAAATTCTGGCCCTTATTTAAAAATCAGAAATTAAAATTCTGGCCCCTCTTTAAAAATCAGAAACCAGAATTTTGACTCCCTTGTTTAAAAATCAGAAAAGAAAATTCTGGCCCCTTATTTAAAAATCAGAAAAGAAAATTCTGGCCCTTATTTAAAAATCAGAAATTAAAATTCTGGCCCCTATTTAAAAATCAGAAACCAGAATTTTGACTCCCTTATTTAAAAATCAGAAAAGAAAATTCTGGCCCCTTATTTAAAAATCAGAAAAGAAAATTCTGGCCCCTTATTTAAAAATCAGAAAAGAAAATTCTGGCCCCCTATTTAAAAATCAGAAACCAGAATTTTGACTCCCTTGTTTAAAAATCAGAAAAGAAAATTCTGGCCCCTTATTTAAAAATCAGAAAAGAAAATTCTGGCCCCCTATTAAAAATCAGAAACCAGAATTTTGACTCCCTTTTTAAAAATCAGAAACCCGAATTCTGACTGTCTTTTTAAAAGCAGAACTTAAAATTCTTTTCCCACTTTTATATCAGAAACCAGAATTCTGCCTGCTCTTTTAAACATTAGAAAACTGAATTCTGTCTGGCTTTTTAAATCAGAAAACAAAATAGGTGCCTCTTTTTCTGGTCGGATTTTGTCCCGAATTTTAAGGTTTGCAATTTCGACACATGTTTTCATTCTATAACACTCTTTTCAGGCCTAAAATTTCCTGGCACCTTAAAAATACAAAACAAAAAGTTTAAATTTTTAAAAAGCATTTTTTATTTATCTGCTCTACAGAAGGGGACGGGGTTTGGGGGTTGGATGTCCGCAGGTCGAATTAATTGACCTTTGGAACGCGGGGGGGAGTGCACAAAGAGCGCGCCAGAGCCAGATGGGGGACTAACCGTCGGCCAGAGCTGCGGCCATTTTAAGCAGCCTGGTCGTTGGTTCTTCCGCGATGGGGGGCACCACCGCAGGCGGAACAGGTTACCGGGCCCGTGATGCACCCATATTCTTCCCCATCGGCAATGCCTCCAAACCAGTTCATCTCGAGAACGACCACTGGGTGTGACTGGGCCGGCGCTGATGAACCCCAATTTGGTTCGCAAGGCGGATGGGGTATGGGTGCAGCACACCCTGAAGTGCTGTGCAGTCTCGGCCGACCCGAGAGCGCACAGCACTCCAGGGTTGAAACGCAGCCAGGAGCAGAGCAAAAAGTGATGGGGAGGTGGAATTAGTAAAAGCAAAAAGCACAAATAAGCACATAAAAATACATATGAAAGACAAAGACAAATTAAAAAACAATGAAAAAGCAGGAAGACAACTGGTAAGTGTTAAGTGCAATGTGTATGTGCAAAAACATGGCTGCAGATTCAGGACAGCGACCAGCAGCCAGGCGCGCGTTGGACTCATTGTAGACGCATGCGGCCGAAGGATCAAAAAGCGACGGGGAAATTTTGGGAAATTGGTGCTGTCTACTCATGCCACATTAGTACAGTGTACTCCGGGCGCAGAGTAGTGCAACAAAGGGGAAAATGCAAAAAATTGTTAATATAAAATCCGGCATCTGGTTAGTGAATAAAAGATAAACAATTACTTTATTTAATATAAAATACATTTATTCATTAAAAGGTGATAAAGTGTGCAAAACAAAAGAAAAAACAATATCAAAGACAAAAGACAAAAAAGGACAAATACAAAAAAGTTAAAAAAAATCCACCTCCCTGAACTGCTTCATGTCCTTCACCTCCTCACTGGACTGCTTCATGTCCTTCACCTCCTCCCTGGACTGATTCATATCCTCCAACTCCTCGTTGGACTGCTTCATGTCCTTCACCTCCTCACTGGACTGCTCCATGTCCTTCACCTCCTCCCTGGACTGCTCCATGTCCTCCACCTCCTCCTGAACTGCTTCATGCTCCTTCACCATCCTCGCTGGACTGCTTCATGTCTTCACCTCCTCCTGACTTGCTTCATCTCCTTCACCTCCTCCCTGGACTGCTTCATGTCCTTCACCTCCTCCTGGACTGCTTCATGTCCTTCACACTCCTCCCTGGACTGCTTCATGTCCGTCACCTCCTCCCTGGACTGCTTCATGTCCTTCACCTCCTCCCTGGACTGCTTCATGTCCGTCACCTCCTCCCTGGACTGCTTCATGTCCTTCACCTCCTCCCTGAACTGCTTCATGTCCTTCACCTCCTCACTGGACTGCTTCATGTCCTTCACCTCCTCCCTGGACTGCTTCATGTCCTTCACCTCCTCCCTGGACTGCTTCATGTCCTTCACCTCCTCCCTGAACTGCTTCATGTCCTTCACCTCCTCACTGGACTGCTTCATGTCCTTCACCTCCTCCCTGGACTGCTTCATGTCCGTCACCTCCTCCCTGGACTGATTCATGTCCTTCAACTCCTCGCTGGACTGCTTCATGTCCTTCACCTCCTCCTTGAACTGCTTCATCTCCTTCACCTCCTCCCTGGACTGCTTCATGTCCTTCACCTCCTCCCTGGACTGCTTCATGTCCTTCACCTCCTCCCTGAACTGCTTCATGTCCTTCACCTCCTCACTGGACTGCTTCATGTCCTTCATCTCCTCCCTGGACTGCTCCATGTCCTCCAACTCCTCCTTGAACTGCTTCATCTCCTTCACATCCTCGCTGGACTGCTTCATGTCCTTCACCTCCTCCTTGAACTGCTTCATCTCCTTCACCTCCTCCCTGGACTGCTTCATGTCCTTCACCTCCTCCCTGGACTGCTTCATGTCCTTCACCTCCTCCCTGGACTGCTTCATGTCCTTCATCTCTTTCTTCATTTCATGCAACTCTTCCTTGTTGCAAATCTTAAAGAAAAGAAAATTTGAAACATTTAAAATTTTATGGTGGGAAAACACAAAAAAAAATTTAAAAAATTTGTTACTCTTTCAATAAGTTCCGGAATTATATTTTTCTAACAAAAATTATAAATTGTCTTAACTTTACATAACCAATCAATTCACTTTAACAAAAACATGGGATAAATATTTCTGGATTGCAATTTAAAAATTCTGATTTTTGTTTTTTTTAAGAAGGAAGCCTATCAAATAAGAAAAGGAGATCAAAGGAAAAATGGCAAAGCAAAAAACAATGCCCGGTTATTTTATAATAAGGGATCCTTGGGAAGACGGCAAAAAAGTCGATTTTCATACTGTTCAAAACAAATGATCACTTGGAAAAAGGAACAGAAAAAAAAGTTGTTTTAAAATTTATTTATAGGGAAAAATCATTCGGAAGAAAACGACAACAAAAAAAGTGAAAAAAAGCGCAGTGAAAAGTAGCTAAGAGATTTGCACAGCTTGGACAAACTGAACAAATTTAACTGATCAGACTTTGAGAGTCTGATCTATTAGATAACTGAAAACCAATTGAGCTGATCAAAATCTCGCACTAAAAATAAATTTTTCAAAAATCAATTTGACCACAAAATCATTCAAAAATTCTGGATTTTAAAAAATTCGAGACCAAAATTACCATTCGCTCAACAGTAAATTTGATTGTAACTTGAATAATTAAAATTCAATTAAAACACACAGTGGTTTGGTGAACATGTGCGGTGCCATGCGCGTTGTGGAATTGGGCGTCATTCGGCTAAAATATTGAACAATTAATATTAATTTAAGATGGTCAAAAAATAGTTTGACAGTATTTTTTAAAAGGATAAATAAAAAACAAAATACAAAGTTTCACCAATTTTAAAAAGCGCGTTAAATTTTCGTTTTTCTTTTCTATTAATTCAAATAAAAAATTTTAAAAATTAGGCCAAAAAGGAATGTAGAAAAAAAACAACGCAAATAGAAAACTCACGTTGCCGATAAAGTTTCTAAAATTTCAAAATTCAACAGAATATTTGAAAATTCACTAAAATCAATTTGGCCTCAAAAAATTCAAGAAGTACGAACACTTGTTTTTTATTTTCCTTTTAGTTGTAATTATTTCAAGTTAATGAAAAAAAACGGGCTTTTAAAAAAGGGTTTCGAAAAATATTTTTGGACCCGGAAAAGAGAGGGAAAAA
>JAIXHY010000143.1:0-12397 GCA_020449905.1 Globodera pallida | reverse complement strand
CGGGCCTAAGTGGATGAAGGGCCAAATCGTGCGCCAAAGTTCGTCTGCACTATTCCTCGTCCGAACATCACGGGGAATCTGGAACCGACATCTCGATCAGCTGAAAGCAGATGAGACGGCATCGGACGACGAGGGCAGCGAAGACTCGGAGTCCAATGCGTCCGACCCCGATGGGAAGGAAGCAGGCCGAGAGCAGGAAGTGGTTCCAACTCGAGACATTCGCGCGGACTCGCCGGAACATCCACCGGAGACGGCACCACCAGAACTCCGAAGGACGCAACGGGAACGGAAGCAAAGGACCATCTTCGACCCGAGCGGATGAGCCCAATTGAGTGGGGAGGAGATGTCGTGTTTGAAGATGGCATTCACAATGCCAAAGATCAGTAAGACAATTCGTCCCTTCCCTTGCCCATATAATGTTGTCCTTTCCCCCTCCCCGGGTCATTCACATTCGCCTTATCATATTTATCACCGCACCCATTTCGCTCGCCTTTGACCCCTTATATATTTGTCTGCTGAATAAATCAATATTCAAATAACTGTTGCTTCGGACACAACACACGATATGGCCAAAATTACGATATTTACGATTACGATACGATACGATACAATACGATATTTTTTCTAGCTGTGTTCAAAATTAAAAAAAAACTTTTTTTGGTAGAAATTTCCAATTTTTTTATTTTTTACTTCTTAAAAAATTCGCAATAAAAATTTTTTTTTTTGTTGATAATTCTGCTTTACTTCTGGGGAGGGGGGTGGGGATCGACGGTGCCGATAGGTGCCGCCGAGAAAAATTTGAATTTTTGACTCAATTTGTTAAGGGATTTTCAACCGAAGTTTTAAAAATACGGCACTTTTTTAAAAAGTTTTAGGCAGGCGCATGCAGGCGGGGGCAGAAGGGGAGGGCATGCCCCCCTCCCCACGAAATGTTTTTTGAGAAAAAAAAACCATAGGGGTGCCCTTTTGCTTTGCAAAATTTGTATGGACAAATTTTCTTAACAGATTTTGTCAAAAACTTCAAAAAAGGTACCGTATTTTTAAATTTTGGTTGAAAATTGCTTAACAAATTGAATTGAATAAAAAATTCAAAATTTTCTCCGGGGGCGCCTATCCGCACCGCCGACACTCCTCTCAAATCTGGAGTCCAAGTCAGGTCAAAAATATGATACGATACGAAACGGCTCTAAATACGATATTTACGATTACGATACGATACACAGTCCTGGTATATATCGTTTTAGATCACTTACTCGTGTCCTTATCCCACAGCTTCACTTTGGCTCCTTTGTATGGCTTCCCACCGCACAACAATTTGCCCTTTGCCGCCCCACTTTGCTTTGTGCCGCCAATGTTAATGCCCGAAATTCCCTCAAAAACGCAAAAAGAAAGCAGCAAAAGTGTTTGTTGCACCAGCAGAACCTTTCTTGAGACCATTGAAAAACAATTTTCGCTTAAATTTAAAGCTTAAATTAATTGAATTGTATTATCTTCAAATTTTTTGCTATTTTTAAATATTGTTCTCTTATTCTTTTCCAAGTACTTTAGGAACGGAGAATGACCAAAATGCTATTAAACACGAGTTACAAAAAGATAATATTCTCAAAATAGCAGAAATATATTTATTGTATTTTGCTGAATTAACTTTAAAAATAGTGTATACATAATAATAAAGTTTTTAGGAGAAATTAATTCATTGTATGGAAGTAATTTACTTTTTTGATTGGTTGACAACAAAAACCCATCGAATTCTATAAACCAGTTTCGACACACACAATCGCTGTGAGTAATTCATTCACAGATTCACACTCAACTCACTCCCCCTCCCCCGGCGGCTTCGTCGTCACGGGCTGTCAATTTTAGTTGATCGAAAATCGTTTTTGATCATTTTGAAGGACACAATCGATATATTTAAAAACACAGGCAGGACTTATTTTGACATTTTAACGGACAAAATTCCTAAAACTTCCAAAATTTCTCCCGGTATGCCTATCGGCACCGCACTTTCAAAATTGATTTCTTTCCATTCTTTTTATTTATTCTATTCACCTTTCACTTTTCACCCTTTTATTTTCGAGTTTGCCCATCTCTGGTTTAAAAGCAGCTGGAAAATATTGTTAATTTTTTTTGTAACAGATCCCAGAAAATTGAAGCAATTAGCAATTGCATAACAATATAATTATCGTTTGTTCGATTATTACAAAATGTTAGTCTATTTGATGGTCAAAATTTGGCATTAGGCTACCGCTTCGACCAGAAATCGCAGCTCACGCGCCTCGGCCAAAACAAGACCATGCGGCGGATGGGGCGGCAACCAAAGCCTTCGGACACGCGTCCGAGTCGGTGCAATTGTGGCACAAAGTTTGGGCGAACGTTCGGTTGAAAACAGCCTAAGGGAGAAAGATGGCATGCCATAATTTAATTTAAATTTCTATAAATTGATCGATTCAATATGTATAACAAATGCTAACAAAAAATTGCTTTTTCATATAAATTTGGAAGACACACTGACATGGCCTGGTAGAGCGTAAACGTAATACATGCACTCAAATACCAACACCAAATAAACAATTCTGTGCCAGTTTGACCGGTAAAAAGCATTTGGACGAGTTGAAGCAGTATCGAGGCGACCAGCACCAAGTGAACTCCAACCTGAAATATTTTAAGCGGCTTAATGAACGAACTTCTCAAAACCCAAACAATTTAAAACGTTTTCTCTCAGCCGTGTAAATAAATATTTTATAACACTTCTCACTAATGGAAGAATCATCGAGTTGAACACCAGACGAAATAGTAATAGGACAAAAACAACACATTGGAGCAGTACAAAATAGAGGGACAGGCACATGGCGGGTAATCTTGAAGGAATCTGCAGAGAAAAGGGCGAAGAGAACATAGCAATGAGCATGGGGACGAGGAAGCGCAGCTCCAGGTACGTGTTGATCAGTAGGTTAAAACCCTGTGTTATAGAAAATCGATTTCATTCTTTTTAAATATAAAATTTTTATATTATTTTAATGAAATAAAAAATTTAAAGCCACATTTGCAAACAAGGTGTACAAAATAAAAGAAAATTAAAAATGTAATAGGAGATTAGATTAGATTCACACAATTAAAATATGCAAATTATTCTCAAAGTCCAAAGATTTGTTATGCCCAATTTATTCGCGAGGATTTGAGAAGCTTTCTAATCAATCACCTGCATCACAAGAATGGATCGGCCCCAAAAGTCGGGTCCGCCAAGTCCGTTTGCTTCCAGAAAGCTGGAGAGAAGCGACAAAATCCCCGGCATGTTGAAGAATTGTGGCCTTGTCAAAGGCTCCTCACACAGAAAATTGTGCGGGAGAAGGCCGTCAATTTTAACTGAAAAAATATTTTTTTTTTGGGATAAAATAAATTGTCATATTGATTTTTTGATAAAAGCGCACCAAAATCGGTTTTTCCAAATTCAAAATATTTCTATTTAAAACAATGTGATGAATTTCTTTTTGTATTGAGAACAATAAAAAACATTTAATATAGACTTAGAAAAATTCTGACATTTTTTTTTAAATCATATTGGTTGTCATTGCAGGGCTTAAAAGCAGAGCCATATTAGGGGAGGGCAGCTGTCCCCCCCCACCCCCCCCCCCAAAATGTTTTTTTGTTAAAACTTTAGGGGGGACCTTTTGTTTTACAAAATTAGTAATTTTTGGACGAATTTTCTTAACAAACATTGTTTTGCGGCGGTGCCTATCGACACCGCCCGTGCTAGGTCGTTTCGTAAATTCCGCCACTATGGGCGTTTCGTAAATCCGCCACATATATTATAAAGAATTTTAGACATCATAACTTTATTCAAACCGCACTAAATCAGTTAAAACCTTATACCAATGCAAAGCTTTAAATAAGTAGAAAAAACATTACAGCAAAGTCGAAGTGTTTAAAAAGTTTCAAAAAAGTTATAATGTAAACTTGCAATATATCGAACTTTTTCGTGGTTTTCTGATCATTGATTTACTGCTTAGTTTAGTTTTGCAAATAGTTTCTACATATTTAGAACTTTCAAATGGTATAAGGTTTTAACTGATTAGTGTGATATGAATAAAGTTATGATGTCTAAAACTACTTCATAAAATATATGTGGCGGATTTACGAAACGCCCATAGTGGCGGAATTTACGAAACGACCTAGCACCGACACCGCCGGACCCCTCCCATTTATAAACGGTCGGGCTCAGTTTGGCGCCGACGTGTTTGAAATGTTATAACTTTTTGGTTATTTGACCAAATCAAAAATTTAATATCATTCGAAAGCACTATGTCTGTAGATGCTATAATAGAAAAGAGCTAGTCGATTCGACTTAAACAAAGGAAGTTATGACTCAGTGCGGCACGTTGGCACAAAAAATGCGATTTTCACACCTTTTAAACTATAACTTTTTTGAGAAAAGACGAATCAATTAGCTTTCGCTTGATCAAAGGTTCAGAATACTGAGAGCTTTTGTATGATATCAATTTTGTTTGATTTGCTTTCCTAATAACTAAGTTATGACTGATCGCGCCAAAACGAGCGGATCCGTTTCTAAAAGCTTTTAAAAATTACCGGTTTTCAAAATTTTGGCTGCAAATCTCTTAACAAAACTGAGTCAAAAATTCAAAATTTTAACAAAAATGCAAGGAAGGAAACACACCCCCCCCCCCCCCTAAAAATCGAACATTTTTTCGGAAAATTGCTTAAAAATGCACAAAAATTCATCCTGAAGAATCGACTTTTTTTGATTTGCCCCATCCCACTCCTTGAAAATTTTTTCTAGCTACGGTCCAGCTTAAAAGTCTTAAAATTTAAAATAATTTTTCAAAGATAAGATTTTCAGTTAAGTGAATTCAATGTTTTATGCAAAAGGCTGTGTGTTGGCTATAATTAGGGATAGGATTTTTATGTTTTAACATATTTTTTTCGTGGATTCCTTACCATGAGCGAAGCCCAAAAATAGCATTTGTTTTGAAAAATTTTTGAATTAGGGCGACTTTTTAGCACATATTAAAACATATTTTGGGGGTATTTTTTAGCACATATTTACTGACATATTTTAAGCTTTTTTAGAGTTTTAGCACATATTTCGCCATTTTTCAAAAATTCCTTAACAAAAATACAAAAAAAAACGGAAAACTCACCCCTAAGTATCGATTATTTAAAAATGTTCAAAAATGCACCCCTAAAAAATGACTTTATCTTGGACCAAAAATCCACCCTCAAAGATCGACATTTTCCCTAAAATTTTTTACTTTTGATATTTTTTACAAAATTTTCCAAAACATGTGAAAAATATTATATTTACAACTGAGGAGCAAAATTAATAAAGATAGATGAATTTTGAAGGTTTTTAGGCATAAACTGACTAGATTTTGGCCATTTTTGGCACATATTTAAGCACATATTTTGGCTTTTTTGGGATTTTTAGCACATATTTTGGCTTTTTTGGGATTTTTAGCACATATTTTGGCATTTTTTAGCACATAAAAACATACATATTTTGGGTTTTTTAGCACATATAAATCCTATCCCTAGCTATAATATGTAACCAAAATGTATTGATTTGGGCGGAAGGCGAATTTGCGGGGGAAAAAGATGAGCCGAGCCACACACCATTTTGGGAATGACGGTCGCGAGACGACTGAGTCCCCGCGAGCAGTCTGCTCCAAGAAATGCCAATTTTGTCCTTTCTTTTCGAAGCATGAGATTCCAAAAGATAAAGCCATTGTTAAATTAATAATGCAATCTAAGGATATTCGTTAAGTCATTTCTTCCATCTTCGGCCGGTGAAAGTCCATTGATGGCCCATTGATGGCTTTCTCACAACGTTCAATCGTTTCCGATCACTTATCTTGCAGTCGCCAATTCTCAATCAATCCATTAGTGGCTTTCCCACGTATGATTGGCCCCGGGGGCATTTTAACACTAAATGATTGATTTAAAACAAAAATTTATATCATATTTTGTTTTAAATATTACAAAATGTCAAGATCTTATTTTTGCAGAGAATCCGTTTTTTAGAGGTCCGTTTTGGTTTCTAGGCCTATCTTTAGGGTGTATATTTTACCCGGTTGGGATTGATCGGGAATTCCCATCCCGCTTTTAAGACGGGGATTGGCCACACGGACGGAATTTCAAAAAGCGGGGAATTACCCGACCGGTCTAGTGCGGGATCTTGGTCCCGCCCAACTATATATTAAATCAAAGTCTTTATACTCTTAAACAAAACAAAAAATATTTAAGACTTTCCATTACATTGGTGCTGGATTTTGCTCCGTTTGCCAACGGATTGGCTGTTATTCACTTTGCATAGCTTAATTAGGGAAAAGCAAATGAAAGCGTTCAAATTTTTCCATCTTACATTTTGGCGCTATTGATTTTGAATGATCAAATCAATAAAATTGGAAAAAGCAATGGTAAAGATTACGCGTTATTTGGAATATAATGATGATTTGAGAACCATTTTACTAAATGTCAAAGAGGATCGGTGAAAAAAATGCTTTAAAAAATATATACAGTAAATTAAATCATATATTATAAAGATGATCGTCCTTCTTGAACATGTGCTCGACGTATTCGATTCGGAGAAGAAAAATGGCACAAATACACTCAAAACCTTCGTAGAAAGCTACAAAAAGGGCGAGTCGAACGAAGATTTGAAGACCTGGAATGGACTCCCGAAAAGAAAGATAAATTAATTTTAAATCCATAGGCCCGCAAAGAATTAATGGCTAATATGCTTTACGCTCGCAACAAAAAATGGATTCTAAAATGAATAAATGGATGATGGAACGAAATACTGGGGGAAAATCAGTCTTTTTCGCCGTTGACTTTTGTAAACAAATATTAAATATTATTTTGGTTTATTTTTAAATTAAGGGCATATAATCACTGAACATGAAGTCTGATAAAGCTTCTGACAAACGAAGGGTACAAAGTTGAAAAGGTGAGCAATTGAATTTTATAAATGGAAAAATATATTTATATATTCATTATGATTTTAAAATGAGTCTTCTCCAAAAGATGAACGACGTTATTTCATCGGATGCCACGAAAGAAGAAGCATTTGATATGACGAAACGGCGACGAAAAACAATCAGCGACTGGAGCACCTAAAAGGGCACATGGACTTTTTTAAATGAATTTTAAAAGCGATTGAAGAAAATGAAACGCCGCAAAAAGAAAAAGCGGGCGGATTAATCGAACTGCCAAGGACACGTCGATTTTTGCGTTTCTTTAAAAATTCAATACTTTTCATTTGTGTATTTTACTTGTGCATATCGCGAACTGTAATTTTTAATATTTAAATGAGTTTATTTTGAGAATTGGCATCTAATAATAATTGTAATTCAAGTTCAATTGAAAATTTTAAAATTAATGCGTCGTATAATTTACTTTACAAAAAAAGGAGTGTTTGGCGAACAAAATATTAATTGATTACAAAGTCCAAAAACTGTTCCCATTTTTAACATTACTAATGATCACATTGCAAAACTTACTAAGACACTCAATAAAGGGGTTTTTGCTCAACTAATTAGGCAATTAGTGATTAAAAACATTTGTTAAATGGCGCGTTGGTTACACTGATTATGCTCCTTATAAAAGGCGCCTCTAATGATATGAAGTCCATCAAATCGGAAACCCCCAAAACCATTATAAACCAATTAAAGAAAATCCCTTAAAACTCCAAAAATGTCACCTCTCCGATTTGTCGCTGTTCTTCTTCTGATCACTTTGGGCGCTTTGGTCGGCATGAACGGCGCGGAGATTGGCTCAGTCAGTGGGGCCGCTGACGGCGGCGCCGCCTCTCCCCTTTTGCGCGTTCGGCGTAAGTTTAAATTCCGTTTAATGCGCTTTATTATTTATATTTGTTAATTTGCAGGGGGCGGGGGAGGAGGTCATCACCACCATCATCATCATGATCATGGACACTGATGGAAATGAGAGTTGGGCGACGAAGGCTGAAGCGAGGAACTGTAAATTAAGAAACACAATTGATGCATTTGTTAAATTAAATTTCGAATATGGAATAAAAAGATTATTGAATTCACAAAATGCTTTTGCCGAATTTGAAGAAAAATTAGTTTTTTTGTGCGTTAAGACCTCCTCCCCCTGTCCTCAGCTTTAATGAGTGAATAGTCTGTAAATCCACAAGAAACAAACGCATTAAAAAATCTGATTGAGCTTCTAAAGTTGAAAGGGTGGGCAATTGAATTTTATGGAATTTAATTCAAATTATAATATAAAATAAGCCTTCCCCAAAAAATGAACGGCAGTGTTTTAACGGATGCCACGAAGGAAGAAGCAGTTAATGAAGTCCGTCAACTTATTAAAACTTTGGAGCTTTAATGTTTAGGTATTTCGAGACTTGAAAATTCTTTTGGAAATCTGTCAATTTTATTCTCAACTGTTTTATTTCATTTGGAATTATGAAAAGATAAAGACGATGTTATTGGTATCCAATTTATTTCCCTCTAATTTTGTGATTTTTAATGCTTTTTGTCTCTTACTAATAATACATTTAGAGTTTTTCTGATCAATTTAAAACATCAAAGTTTTCGAAATCGGAAGATTTCGTCGCGCCCATTGAGTTTGGAAAGAAAAAATTTGTTGAAAAAAAAAATTATTTTTTTAAGCAAAAATATGCACAATCTCATGAAAAATTGTTTTAAAAATGTGCCGTTTATTTGCCAGCAAATGAATATAAACGAGGGGATTTTATATGCATTTATCGTACAGCCAGCAGCTGCTGAAGCGATGGAACCAGTATGTTTAATGATCAAAGAAGCAATTTTGAAAAATAATTAAAAAGATGCACGACGGCATTTTATCGGATGCCATGAAGGAAGAAGCATTTGATGATGATGGCAATCAACAGCCAGAAACCTGAATGGCCCCTATTTTTTATTTGTTTAGCAATGGATTTTTTTATTTTTAGCCTATTTTTTTCTGAACTCTTTTGGGCACTATGATCGCTATATTTCGTCGCGCCCATTGTTCTAATGGTTTTTAGTCGTGATAGAAGTGAGTCGGCTCCAAAGCTATTTGGAATTTTCCAATCGCTATTATGCGTAAATTTAGTTTAAGCCATTAAGAGCTTGCAAGAACCAAAATTTTTGCTTAAGATCATTTTTGGCATTTCTATCAAAAATTTAAAAACTTTCAAATGCCAAATAAATTTCAGGCGTTAAAAATAAAATTCGAAACATTTACATTCAGGAAATTAATGCGCAAAAAAACAAAAAATATCTTAATCGGTTGCGCTTTGTTAAATTTTAATCAATGAATGATTATTTAAAAGAGATTATAAAGTTAAAACATTTTAAACAAAATCTGATGAAATTAAAATGCTCTCCAAGAATTGTTTTTTTGACAGAGACCGAGTACTTGCGGTATCCGTATCAGGGATGTGCTCTGTTCTGTTCTGATTTATCAGAATTTCTGGTCGTTTTGGGCACCAGAATTCTGTTGGTTTCTGATCTCCGGCGGCGCCTATCGGCGCCGATACCCCCCCCCCCCCCCCCCCATCAGAAGAAACAAATTCGCAAAATAAAATTGGGGTTTTGAGAATTCCATAACAAAAATGAAGTAAAAACGGAAAATACATCGCTAGAAATTGACTTTTTTACCCAGGTTCCACTGTATTTCTTACCAATTTTCTTAACAAAATGTTAAAAATTTGCAAAAAAAATTCGGACGGCCCTGGTCTCGGGTAGAACACAAGATTTGTACCCAAGCATTTTTCCTGATTTTTCAGCTGCTAAACCTGTTGGGGTTTGCCGATGGTCACCCTGTTTGTCGGACTTTAAGAATAATGCATTAAATTCAGTAAATTGATGAATTTTTAGCGAGAAAATATTCAAACTATAATTCGTTAAAAAATTTTACTTAAAATTTTTGTTCTGATTTATCAGAATTTCTGGTCATTTTGGGCACCAGAATTCTGTTTTCTGATTTTTAAAAGGGGCACCAGAATTCTGTAAATAATGATCGTACTACCGGGGTTGTGGAAAAATTGTATCGGTTTCGGTCTCCTCGTCCTTTAATTTAAAAAAATCAAACCCAATTTTTTCACTTTTCAGTACCGGAATTTCAATTAATCAGTAGAGCCGAGATTTTCAACTTTTTTTTTTGCGAATAGGGAGGGAATTATGAGAGAAACCCAAAAATAGCATTATTTCGAAACAATGTTAGAATTAGAGCGCTGGAGAATTTTTTTGCAAAAGAAAGCTAAGCAAATTTTCCGAAAATCCTCGATGACCAATTTGCCGTGCACCTTCAAAAGCGCTAAGCTTTTAAAGCTATTGTTAAATCAAAGCTAAACAATCTTTGTGATAAAGTTATGTTTATAAGCTATGATAAACCTGAAAAAGCCTGATTTTGTGGCTATTTTTTAAATGATTCTTCTCATTTAGAGCTTTCGAACGGCATCTTGTTTGCTTGATTTGGTTGAGTCTAAATGAGCTCGCTAGTTGCGTTTGTTCGTGACGACGCGAAAAACAAGCAAAAACTTTTACAATTTTTGATACTAGGGTTGCACGGGACCGGTACCTGGACGGGATTTCCCGGTTTTTCTGGTCCCGGTAAGTCCCGGTCCCGGTTTTTCTGGTCCCGGTTTTTCCAAAAAGTCCCGGTCCCGTGCAACCCTAGTTGATACTATGCAAAAAATATTAAAGGATAAGGTCATAAACAGAAAAACCCGGTCGGTTAACCGGCATTCTATAAACCGGGTAACCGAAAACGGTGGCTACCGGTTTTTAACTGGTACTGTGCAATGTGCAACCCTACTAATAATTAAGGACCGGATTTTTAGGGTTTAACCTTTTTTTTTGTGAACAGGGTTTGACGAGAGAAGCCCAAAATAGCATTCATTTCGAAAAATTTTGAATTAGAGCGACTTTTTAGTCCCTAAAAATCCCTATTTCGGTGTTTTTGAGAATAAATCCCTATTTCGCAGTTTTTGCGTTTTAGTCCCTATTTTGGCACTTTTGCCCCAAAAATGCACCACCACCGGACCCTACTAATAATAATTGTAATTCAAGTTTCAATTGAAAATTTTAAAATTAATGCGTCGTATTATTTACTTTACAAAAAAAGGAGTGTTTGGCGAACAAAATATTAATTGATTACAAAGTCCAAAAACTGTTCCCATTTTTAACATTACTAATGATCACATTGCAAAACTTACTAAGACACTCAATAAAGGGGTTTTTGCTCAACTAATTAGGCAATTAGTGATTAAAAACATTTGTTAAATGGCGCGTTGGTTACACTGATTATGCTCCTTATAAAAGGCGCCTCTAATGATATGAAGTCCATCAAATCGGAAACCCCCAAAACCATTATAAACCAATTAAAGAAAATCCCTTAAAACTCCAAAAATGTCACCTCTCCGATTTGTCGCTGTTCTTCTTCTGATCACTTTGGGCGCTTTGGTCGGCATGAACGGCGCGGAGATTGGCTCAGTCAGTGGGGCCGCTGACGGCGGCGCCGCCTCTCCCCTTTTGCGCGTTCGGCGTAAGTTTAAATTCCGTTTAATGCGCTTTATTATTTATATTTGTTAATTTGCAGGGGGCGGGGGAGGAGGTCATCACCACCATCATCATCATGATCATGGACACTGATGGAAATGAGAGTTGGGCGACGAAGGCTGAAGCGAGGAACTGTAAATTAAGAAACACAATTGATGCATTTGTTAAATTAAATTTCGAATATGGAATAAAAAGATTATTGAATTCACAAAATGCTTTTGCCGAATTTGAAGAAGAATTAGTTTTTTTTGCGTTAAGACCTTCCTCTCCCCTGTCCTCAGCTTTAATGAGTGAATAGTCCTGTAAATCCACAAGAAACAAACGCATTAAAAAAATCTGATTGAGCTTCTAAAGTTGAAAGGGTGGGCAATTGAATTTTATGGAATTTAATTCAAATTATAATATAAAATAAGCCTTCCCCAAAAAATGAACGGCAGTGTTTTAACGGATGCCACGAAGGAAGAAGCAGTTAATGAAGTCCGTCAACTTATTAAAACTTTGGAGCTTTAATGTTTAGGTATTTCGAGACTTGAAAATTCTTTTGGAAATCTGTCAATTTTATTCTCAACTGTTTTATTTCATTTGGAATTATGAAAAGATAAAGACGATGTTATTGGTATCCAATTTATTTCCCTCTAATTTTGTGATTTTTAATGCTTTTTGTCTCTTACTAATAATACATTTAGAGTTTTTCTGATCAATTTAAAACATCAAAGTTTTCGAAATCGGAAGATTTCGTCGCGCCCATTGAGTTTGGAAAGAAAAAATTTGTTGAAAAAAAAAATTATTTTTTTAAGCAAAAATATGCACAATCTCATGAAAAATTGTTTTAAAAATGTGCCGTTTATTTG
>JAIXHY010000142.1:0-12510 GCA_020449905.1 Globodera pallida | reverse complement strand
TCACCGCGCCCTGTTCTGCCCCCACAAAACCCCCTAGTTCGGTTTCAAAGCTTCATCTCGGCCGACTGTTCGCTCGCGGACACTGTCATCCCCAGACTCCTCCTCCATCGTGTGATCGCCCGGCGCCGTGCCCATGGTTTGAGTCCTCAAGTCCAGTGCAGACCGGGCACTGCCACTGTTCTTTAGCAGCCGCCCCGAGATGGTGGTAATTGACGGCGCAAGCGCGATATGCCACTGAGTCACCGTGGAACAGCCTGCCGCAACCGCCCGAACATTTGACAATTTTGCCAGCCTTAAAAATAGTGTGTTATTGATGTTTAATTGACATAGAATTCAACCCTTCTACTATCGAATTGGGCCGCTGCACAATTCTATGTTCGAGATCACTGAATTGATTATGCCCTAGGGAAAGTTTTTCTTAAGTTGTTTATGATCGGGTTAAAAAGCCCCAAGCTCGGTCTCAGTCTTGTCGGCCACATCCGTAGGCATTTCAAATAAGAATCTCAATAATTTAAAATCTTTTTTGTTTGCTAAATAAGGAATCTTTTTTAAATTCCTGAGTATTCTTGGCGCTATGTATTTAAGACAAAGCAAAACAATTATGTAGAAAATCTTATTTCAATAAACTATGCAAAACCTCGATTGGGTGCTCTTTCACATTGAAGCCCTTGGCGTTTCTCAATTGTTAATTTATATTGAGATCTTATGGCAGAGGAGATCCTTATTTCTAAGAATGTGTGCTGCTGCAGCCTTTTCCATTATTCATTATCTTATAAACATTTTATCATTTATTTAAAAAAATTATCGTTTAATGATTATGATGGTTAGTTTTATTTATTTGTGAATTGAAATTTTAGTCAATTTGAATTAAATTAGTATAATTAAAATTCATTATTAAATTTTAAAAGAGTATTATGATAATGAAGAAACGTTGATGATAACTTTATTAGAGGGGCGATTGGCATGCGCCACATTCATTTTAAGTGTATTGGTAGTAAATAATATTTTCTTTTTTTAATATTTTTTTTAAAAGCCGTGTGGGCTACAATCCTATTTTTTGTTGGAAGTTGAGTGATTTAGGTGAGCCCATTTGTTTTGTTTTACAAATATTTATAATTTCTTTGTGAGCCCAACCAGCAATATTATTTTTTAGTTAAAACATTTGAAGTAAAAATAATTTTATTTTTAAATTATATAATTCCATGTACTTTGGCGCTGCTTTTATTTACTACAGAAAAGAACTTAAATTTTAAATTTTTGTTACAAGACTTTAAAATCTAAATAAATTGGTTATGTTGTTTAAAGTTATTATTAGCTTGCTTTATGATTAGATATTTTTATTTTAATAATTTTTTCAAAGGTCCAATAACAATTGTGCACGTGCTATTGATATCGAACCTTGTGCTATAGCTAAAAAGTTATTTTGTTATTTAATACGATAAAAGTTAAAATGATAGAATAAATATTTACGTTTTAAATTATTAAATGGTTTGTTATCAGATAAAAAGTTTAAAATGGAGTATCTCTTTTTGTTATGTTTTTTAGTACATTACAGTGCACTTGAGTTTTTCCAGTGCCATTCTTTATCCTTGCTTTTGGTCTCAATGATTGTTTAAGGGCTACTACACGTTTTTGTAGGAAAACTTTTAGTTCATTTCATCCTTAAAACAGGTTATTTATTCCCATACTATTTTGTGATATAAAATTTTCTCGTAGGCAGAAAACAAATCCCAAAAAAACCTCGGACTCATATAAAAAACAATTGTAATTAAAATATTGTGAGGAGAGATGAGACACGCGAAGAAATGGACCGTCCCAGCAAAAAAATTTTAAGTTGGCTACAAACCAAATTTAAAAAAATTTTAATCAATTCAGAAACCAATTAGAACAATAAACAGTCAAATAAAGATTTAATATATTTGTATTCATAAAAATAATACGATCATTTAGGTGGTGGGAATTCTCCACTAAACTAAACAGAATAAATTAAAAACTTTTGGTGAAGATATTAAGCACGACAGACGTTATTAAAAATATTTAAAACATTCACAAATTAACAAGAATACACTCAGAAAATCATAAATACAAGGATATTTAAAACTAGAAATTCGGTAGCGATGATACACGCAATCAAAATTCATAAAGAGGTTTTACGAACCCCAAAATTCATCATAAACACCTCGCAGCAACGAACTCTCATTCCTTTCAAAGAAAAAAGTCCTCCAGAAAACTGTGTCAATATATATATTTAAAAAAATAATAAAATGTAAAATTTTTATTTTAAAATAAAAATTTTGTACAAAATAAAAAATAAAAGATAGGTAAAGTGGATAATCATGTAAATTTATTATAATTTAAAAATTAGCGTAGATTATTAATATGTTTATATTTAAAATAATATACATTTTAACAAATCTTTAATAAAATTTTATTATATTAAATTGCCTGTTAACTACCAAAAATGTAGTTAAACTTCATAAATATAAATAAATACTTAAAACTGAATGAAACTTAATTTGAAAACTAATTAATTTAAAAACTATGTTCTTTATGATTAGTAAAATAATACGCTGGGCCGGGACTACGGTATGTGATTACGGCACATGCCATGTGTGAAGTTAATCACAAATTGTGCTGCCAAAACCTACGTTTGCGCCTTGTGAATACGAGACAAATGGCTATGCAATGTTTTACTTGTGCGCATTAATGGCACACAAGTTTAATATAATAAATATAGACAAAAACAAATAATAATTCTGAAACATTTTAATTATTATGGTAAATATCAAATTTGAACCCAATAAGTAGTTGATTTCACCATATAAATTATTGAGTTCTTTGGCTGACTTCTGCTGAATTGGATGCATTCTATACATAAAAATTCGGATTTATTAAAACAAACTTCAATAATCATTATTTTTATTGCGATTACAAATAGAAAAATATTGACATTACAATTATTAAGTTGATTAAAATTGAAATATGGAAATATACTTAAATAACAATATTATAATAAATTTCATCCAATCCCAGGTTTATTCGGTAGATATGGCGGTTGAATTCTTTTAATAATTTAAAATAATTAATTGATTTAGAGAATAAAAATAATATTCAGAGTTTATGTTTTGTATATATTAACAATATATCCATAAATTTAATTATTTTTTCTTATTTACCTTTTGAGCCAATAATTATGCACTTAGTAAAGAAGGCATAATTGTTAAAGTAGTTAAAACGGTCAACTTTAAATGAAGCAATAACTCAGCTTAAATAATTAACGGCTAAAAATGATCAGTCGGAATAAACCTGGGTTGCCAACAAAAAATTTTCAAAAACAGTACATTGGAACCAAAATAACAGATTTTGTGGCAAAAAAAAAACAGCACAATTCACAAAATGTGCCAAAGTTAGTAAATATTTATTTTTCGCATGAAATGTGCTAAAAATCGGCCCTTTTTTTGAAGTTTTAGGAATAGGAAGGGCCGACGGAGCCGATAGCCGCCAACTAAATTTTTTTTTGATTTTCGACTCAATTTGCTAAAATAATTGGTTCAAAAATGAAAATTATCCTGAAAATCAGTACAATAGAATTTGGATAAAAATGAACAAATTGTTATATTTTGGACATTTTTTAGGCGAAAATTCAAAAGAGAATGCGAAAAGCGCTTGAAAATTACCAAATTTGGCCATCTGTCTAAAAATTATTCAAAATTTAAACAAAAATTCTTCAAAAAGTCAAATAAAGGACAAAAAAGGACGTGTACCCCAAATAAGAATACATTTTATTTTTTAAAGATCTCGACTCTCAAAGCAATAATCATTAAAAAATAAACCCATATAAATATTTAAAAGTGAAAAAATTGAATAATATTAATTTTATACTAAATCTATACACAAGGATAGAAGGAAAATAAAATTAATATAATTAACACCAGAACGTTTCAATTTCAAAACTAAATCAAATAACTGTTGGCGTTATATTAAACAAATTAATGGGTGGGCGAGCTGTAGAAAAAATGTTCTGAGGTTTCCGCGACGACTGGTCATTCATTACCCAATATTATTTAAGAAGGAAATCAATATTATATTTACTCATTAACTAAAGAATAATGGATAAAATGCATCATGCATAGACCCAATCAAAGTTGATATGAAAAAATAAAAAATAATAATTACTATCTTTAAACTTGTTTTTAAGGTAAATTTATTTTGTTCTTTTAAAATACATATTTATCAATATTTGAAATCATGAGAATTTATAAACGTGTTACATTAATCCAAAACTCAATATGAAGATAATATCATCAATGAAATGCCAGGACATTAAACTATAATGATTGAAAATAATATTAAAAAGATTTCATTCATTATTAAAAAACTAATATTTCTAAACATAATGCTGGTTTACAATATATACAGCTAATGCACATCTCGTAACAACAAGCTTACATGCCGTTCAAAGAGGTTTCACCTTTAATGTTAAAAAGGTATTCACGCGTTTTTTGTGTTAGAAAAGTTAATTTATTTCTGTATTAAAAAACAATTCTTAAACATTCAGAAGGATGAATTATTATAAAACTCCCGTGCTTCGGTTCGGAGGCGTCGGTATTTAATATTGATAATTTTTTTCCTCGTATTATTAAATTGTTTTTTTAATTGTTGGGGGTATATTATTGTTGGATTTGCTTTAATTTCGCAGATTAAATTCAAAATTTGAACAATTATTATTTTTCAATATTTGCGAAGGAATAAAAACTTAGGTTTGAAATTTTTTATTCAATAAGGTTACTTTTTTTAAATTTGCTGTAAACATTAAATGTATTGAGTACACTGAACAACCCGGGATTCCTGTCTTGTCGGGATCCCGGTCCCGTCCAAGTTTATTTCTTTCTTTTTCTATGACAAAAATAGTGACAAAATGTTTTCCACAAATTTCAAAAACTAATGAAATCCTAAAATAAGGGTTTTTTGGTTTACGGGTAAATCAATAAAGTTTTATTTTTAATATTTTTGTAAAAAAAGTTTTTCCTATTTTTATATTTTAGTTTAAACCTCTAGAGCGCAGCTCAGCGGCCGTTTCTTGAAGATTTGCTTGGTACAAAAACCTATTTTATTAAAATAAACATTTTTGATTTGGTATGGTTTGATATTTTGTAACGGATATTGTTTGTTGTAATCAACCGACTTATAATTTATAATGTTTAATTGTATTTCTTTTTGCAATATTAATGTTAATTTAAACGAATTCAAAACTTTAATTTACTTATATTTTGCTTTTTTTTTGTGATTTTAAAATATAGTCGTTGCGGTTTTTACACGTTTTATAATTTAAATAGTGTTAAAAATAAAAATAGAAATATTATGTACTTGGGCTTCTTTAAAAGTAATTTTTCATTTCTTTTATCATGCGTTGAACGAATTTTTCTTTGTCCTTTCTGAGAGTCTTGCAAAACTTTAATATGTATGTGTTGAACTTTTATACTTAAGGATTTAGCATTTTTTCAGAGCAACTCTTACTTTATATTATTTTGTTATCAATAATTAATATTTTGACAATGTTATACGAATAGTAAAAAATAATGTATTTTGAGAATAAAATTAAATTTTTTATTATTACTGGTAAATAGTAAGTTACTTTGCATGCAATAATGTTTTTGATAAAAGCTTGGTAATTTAATAATATGACAGATTAATTCATAAAATGCGATTCATTAAATTTAAACAAGAAACAAAAATTTTGCTTATTTTCTTTTCATACTTTTTATAAACTTATTCAAAAAAATGAGAAAATTAGTTTTAAACTGATTGTATATAAATAAATTTAGAAAGTAAACATAATAATATAATTAAAAGCTGAAAAGGGCAATAATAAACACTTGATTTTTAAAAGCAAAATAAACCACAAGCTTTATTTAATGTGCAATGAAAAAAGTATTAAAACACAAAAATTAAATAATTTTATCAAAATTTTAAAAAAGAATATTAAAAAAAACAATAAAATTTAATAGATATTGTTGTAACTTTTAATTAAAATAAAAAACAATAACAATTCTAATAAAATTAAAAACTTTAAAATTAATTTAAAGACATAAGTCATGCTATGTAGAGTTGTCGGGACCCTGAATAACTGAAATTTCAATTTTTTGATCGAATTTATTTTTCAAAATTCCGGTCCTGGTTTTTTAAATATTTATTTTTCTTTATTTTGTCTATCCCCGGTTGGTTTCACCTTAATCCCAGGACTGAAATGTCTTTTTTAGGGGGGACTTAGTCCCAGAAAAATAATCCTGGCCTAGTTAAAACACTAATTCCATTGAAGACTAAAATTTGCTTTCACTTTTAATGAGAAAAAAAAATCGTCGCCCTAATTTTATAAAATTTTTTTAATAATTAGCAAAGAACTTATGCAGTTAAGTTAAACGAATTAACTTAAAATTTAGATTACGTTTTACTCAAAAATATTATAAATCATAAAGCTTTATTGTCAATATACTAATAATAATATAAAAGCGAATACTTATAAATCATTTGTTTTCTCTGTAATTATAAACTATGCAATATAAAAACATGCCTTTTCTAATCAAAATCTCTTTTTTTCAGCCAAAACATCAAGATAATTAAATGATAATGTGACAAAAAATATCTAATTTTATAGAACAATGGCTTTATTCTAAGCAGCATGCAACGCCGTCTCAGGCGTTGCATGCTGCTCAGAATATCCGAAAATTGATCGTTCAACAACGAATTTCGTCAAATTTTCTAAATGATCTTTTTTTGTTTTTTCATTAATTAATTTTTTGAAAATCGTATATTCAATATGTTTACGCTTTCGATGTTTTTTTTATTTATTTGACTTTTTCAAAATTTATTTTATATTTAATTTTGGTGTGAGAGACGGAATCATTTATTTTATATTTTTCATGTAAAGTTTACATTTTTAGTGTTTATGAATCATTTACATTTTGTATGTTTTGTTAGCTTATTTCTAGTTTAACTTGTTTTATTTCTTGTAATGAATAATTACTAAGTAACTTAAAGACATGAATAGAGCAAAATTAATGCATTCACCATTTATTTAAATTTTATTTTATATTCAATTCCAATTGATGTGCATATAAATTGAACATTTTAGAAAAGGCCCCGCAGAGCATAAACTCAAATCATTGTTGGTATAAGCAAATTCAGGACAAAAAATGCCTTCAGTACATATTTAGGTTCTTGAACTCTGTCACAACAATCAGTTCACCGGAAGCGCAAGTCAAATTATAGTCAATTTTTTGGCACTTCCATGATTTTAATGAGCTGGCCACACCATAAAGTTGACAAAAGCTATTTTTAAGCCAAAAAAAGCCATGATCGTTCCAGATGGGACATAAATATTTGTCAATTAAATCTACCTGTTTTTGCATCTAAACTATAATAATAATTAATTAAGACAAAAATACATAATAATTTTTGCCTTTATTCATTTTATCCTGTTTAATTTTTAAATTCTTTTCATTTTAATTAGCCGTAATACAATTTTTTTTTAATTTATAATATTATTTAAATTCGTGTGGGCTTAGAGATTCAAAGTTAAAACACAAAAGTCATAATAAAATAATAAATAAGATGTAATAAAAATTAACGCCAGGCAAAATTTCCGATCTAACTTATATGCAAAAAGTCGGTATTTAAAATTGTGTAAGAGTTATTAATAAAAATTACGGGTGTGAAAAATAAGCTCAGTTGCTCGTTATAGGCATTCTAAAACTTTTTTTGTTTATTGCTTGACTTATTAAATTAGTTATCTAATTAGTAAGTAACACTTGTTTTGACGGGCTGTATGCAAATTCGGTCGGCTTTGCTTTTGATAAAATATTAATTTTCAATGTTTTAATACAGTAATTAATTAAAGCGTCATCATTTGCCTTAAGGTGTTTATGAGCGGATGCGCGTGCAGTTTGTATTATAATATTAGCAAAAATGTCGTTAGTTAATATTAATAAACGATATTTCTACTTTTAATTAAATACATTCATTTATACTAGTTGTTTTAAAAATTTTTAAAATTCTTTCTTTTTAATATTTACAATTACTTTAATTTCGTTTGATTTTATAATTTATTGCTAAAAAAATGTGTATTTTTTTAGACTTAGAAATATCAGGAATTTTATTGAACTTTAAACAAACTTTACTATTATTAAGAATGCAAATCAACTATTTCACAAAACTTTATTCGTATAAACTTGTGCAGTAAAAAGCGAATTATTTTTCCTTCTTTTCTGCTTCTGCATTTGGGTGGTTTGTTTTTATATTTTGAAAAAAAAACATTTAGTTTTCAAAAATTCCACTTTTTGAAGGTAGCGAATTAAATTCTAGGTTTATTTTTTAGGTATTAAGCAAACCATACTCTTATGGCCTATAAAGGCAAGTTAACATTGAACGGTCCCGCAAACTCTTGCTATGGGACTCTAAACAATTCCAAAAAGGTTGGGAATGAACACTTAAAAAAGCTCTTCCAGGGTCACTGGCGGGTCAACGGTCTTTGGCGGGCGAAAGACTTGAGTATGCGTAAAGCAACTACTGGGTAGCTATTTGGAGCTTTCTTTTCAAGTGGCAATGTTTCCGGCAAATCAATGTTTTTTTGAAGCATTTTACGGTTGTTTTTAAAATTAGGTATAAGTTTTTATCCCAATTATTAATATGAATTTAAGACATTAAAATCCCTTTTCGCAATATTTTATATCGTTAAGTTTTGAATATATATTTATTATATAATATTTAAAAAAATCATTTTTAATAATTTCAGCCTTCACATTCAAACTAGGTGTAGTGTTTAGCTTTAATGGTTTTTTAATACCAAGCATATCTTTGTTCCAAAAGAATATCATTTACATTGTGAAACAGTGAACCCGTAGGATTTGTTTCTTTACAAAAAATAACCAAATCTTGCAATAAAATATTAAGCTTTTTAATGTTAAATTATAATGTAAGGGAAATGCAAATTATATATTTTGTTATTTGATTATTCATTATTTCTATTATTGAAGAAGTTATATTAATTTTTAAATTTGTTACGCGCTAATTGGCATTTTTTAACAATAAATCATGAAGCTTGCATAAAAATGGGGTGTGATACTTATTTAAATACAATTATGAAAAGCCATGCCGGATTTATAGTAATCCAATTAAAAATGTTTAAACTTAAAAAATTTCTTGAAAGCCCCAGATTAAATTGAATAACAATTAGGTATATTTAATAAAAATAAACATATTAAATAAAAAATATATGATCAAAAATAATTTGTTGCATAAAGATGCTTTTTAGAAATAAAATATTATGAAAATAGAGTTTATGTAAAAATTTTAAAAATAAACGGAGTAAGGAAAATAAGATATTTTAAATATTATAAAAAAGAATAAGAACGTAATTTAGATCAAGGTCTCAGCTAAATCATTTATTTTTTTGAGGTTTATTTTTCAAAAACAAAATAATCAAACAAAAATATTTAGTAATATACAAATGACCAGAAAAATGCTTTAAATAATTATTTAAAATCAAAACATGTGCTAATAACGATCAAAATAAAAAAATATAATTACTCAAATACTCAAAAAAATGATATTTTTTTATTTAATTGCAAATTCTTTTTTAACTAAAAAGTAGTCTTCTCTATTAAACATTTAAGCAATTTATATATGCCTGCAACTATTTGTATGATTATTAGAATTTTATTTAAATCATTAAACATGAGTTGATTATTTGTTTAAATAATATGAATTTAATATGGATAAACGCTTATAATGTTTATGTTGTTAAATGTTTTAATCAACTTTTGAAAATTTATATTATTGTAACGAGATGTGTCGGACGGCTTATTCTACCAACTACAAGATGTGTGTGGCGATGGTTTGATTCTACCAAAAATATAATAAAAATGTAGATATTATACCAAGAATATATTAAAATATTATATTATTGTAACTGTGTGCGGTGGCCTTTACGTATTGTAGTCAGTGTAGGCACCTGTTTTTAAATTTTTATCTATGCATTTTAAATTCAATTTTTTTTTAATTGCAACTTTTATTTAATTTAAATTGAAGTTTGATGTTTAAATTGTATGTTAAAAAAGAAAGATAGTTTGCCTTGTGATACGTTTTTTTCTTGATCATCGGAATAAATATCGCGTATTCTTGCAAACAAACTAATTTAACGCATCATAAATACGAAATACCATGTTTAATCTTTATTTTTTTTTTAGCTATGCAATTTTTGTCGGATTGAATTTATAATATTACTGAACTTTTTAGTTATATGGTTTATAAATTTTGCCCTTTGCACATTAAATGTTCTTTAAATCAGAATGGAGCAAATGTTAAATTTTTATAGAATTCTTGAAATTATTAAGTTTATAATTGTCGCTGAGTAAATTTTTTTGACAGTTTATTTTATACGAATCGTTCGTTATAAAAAAGTTAGAAGGTTCATGAAATATATTTTTTTATTTTTTAGGCCTTAACGAGAGCGATACTACGTGAAGGGTTGGTTGTAAATTATTGATTTATTTATATGATTTAAGAAATTTTCGCCAAAGTAAAATTGTTTTTTTAGCAAAGTATGGCAAAGTATGTCCGCAATTTCGGCATTACGATCATTGTAGTCAAGCCTAAAATTCCTATAATGTGGGAATGTGCAAAAATTAATTAAACTTATTTGGCGCGGCGGGGGGCTGCCCTCAAAGCTGCCCTCAAAATTCACCGTGCGCAATGCATGTGGATTTATTTTTTAATTAGTAATTTTTCATTCAATAGTCTAATATTTGGCTTCTTATGATAATGAAATTGCGAGCATTTATAGAATTGCAATTTTTATAAAATAACGATCTCAGTTAAAACATGGGTCGGTATTCACAAATGTTTTTAACCGTTTATTATTAGAATAATTAGTTAACCAACATATTTTTTTAATATTAATAAGCTTAATTTGTTTTAAATATTTATTTTTTAATTTAATTTAACCAATTTGGTGATAAATGCGTAACAAATGTATTTATATTTTGTACAATTGAATACATAAATGATTTATTTTTAATAAATAATTATTGTTTTAGTTCAATTAATGATGATTTTAATCAATATTATTTCGTTAATCTTTTTTTAATTTTGACCAAATATTTAATTGGTACACATTTGCACTTCTGTTTTATCCAAACACCTTTCTAAAATGGTTTACATATTTTGTATGGAATTTTATGTTTATAATATTTTTCATAGTAAAAGTTTTGGTGATTAATTTTATATAATATGGTAATTCGTCGTTTTGTTTAAAATTTAAAATTAGTCACTTTTATTACGTATTTTGATTCATTTAATTTTGTCTGCTAGTTTTTCATAGTTATATTTAAGCCTAACTTTTAGAGGGTTATACTTGGTTTAATATTTTATTAAGAAAGAAATGCTCGCTTAACCCAAGATTAAAAAAAACCCGATCAAAAATACAAATAAAAAAATAAAATAAAAGATTTGCGAAAAATATTCACCATAAAAAGTAACTATAACACACGCTATTAAAATTAAAAAATATATATATTTTTTGTACAATTCAGAAATGTCAGTCGGCTAGGTGACGAATAAAAACTTTGGTTCATAAGTTGGTGACAAACTTTTGTATAAAAAATAAATTAATAAACAAATTATTTGATTTATCATATAATCTTTTAACAATATACAATCTAATCTCATTTATATAACAGAATTAAAAGAATACAATAATAAATAAAGTAATCGACTTCATCTCAAACCCTGACCACGTAAAAAATTGCTAAAAATTTGAATAATTTAAAAAATTCAGCGAGTTATTATTGTGTACATTTAAATTGTAATATATTCATTTTTAAATAAACTTTTTTATTTTGATTGATGAATCATATTAATTTCATTTGTATCACTTTCAACTGTGCTGTACCCCAATCATTGGTCAGCATCTCGTCCTGTACAGAGCAGGGGGCAACTAATTTAAGCGATTCAAAAAGACAAAGGTTAATGATATGCCCACAGTGGACAAATCAATTTTTGTTCGATAGCGATATTTATTAATTCTAATTAAAATATTGTTTCACAAAATCTAATTTTAGAAATTTAAAATGTTGTTAACTTTATTTTTTAAATTTTTTAGTTAGAATAAGAACGTCTTGTTCTATATTATTCAACATTTTCTAACAAGGCAAAATTTGCTTTTATTTTTTATTGATTTTGTAGAAAATTCAATTATAAATTGTAATATTTTTATTAATTTAAAAAATTACTTTAATATAGGCAGTTGTTACTGTTATTAAAAATAAAAATTATTTGCCACTCCATAATATTGTCTATTTCTTTTTTTTGTTAAACCTTGAATAGTTTAAAATTTAAATTACTTATCTGTTTTAAATTTATTTTTAGCTACTTGTTAATTTAATATTTAATCTTTAAAATTTTGTATAAATTGATAATATAGAAGAAGGGTGTTTTTTTTTAAATTTTTTAATT
>JAIXHY010000141.1:0-12610 GCA_020449905.1 Globodera pallida | reverse complement strand
TTTGTTTATTAATTTAGAGTTTAATTTTATCGGATATTTAATCTTACGTAATGTAAAAAAGTTGAATAACTGCTTAGTTTCACCACGCTGCCACAAGCAGGTGCGATTAGCATAGTCTTCTTGAGAGGTGTTTGATATGTAATTTAAAATTAATTTTCTCAGAATTGCGAATAAACATTGTAGATTTTAAATTTTAGTTTAAATTTTATTAAACCTTATATTGTGACTTTAAATAAGCATCTTTAAAATATAAGTTATTAAGCTAATTTAATGCTTCTTTTTTAATATCTTAAAGCTTGACAAAAACTTATTTTTTATGAATTTTAATAACAAATTTCAAATTAAAAGATCAGTTTCTTATTATTCATATTTTCTTTTTATAGGTAATTTTTCTAGTTGAGTTTTTTGGCATAAGATATTAAATAAGGAACTTTTATTTTTTAGCTTCTTAGCATTAATTTAAACGGACTTTCCTTGATTTTGGAATTTTGGCTAAAATAGATATCTAATTTAATTCATTTTGAAAATTTCTATATATTTTTCTCAATGGTGCATCAATTGTTTCTGAATGATTTTGATTGAATTCAAAAGGTTTTCTAACTTTCTTGATGTTTTGGTTTGAAGAGCGCATTTGTGTCGTCCGCACTATGGGCATCATTTGCTTCTTTTTCAAGTTCTGCACGCTTTAGTTTGCCTTTTCTGGCATGTGCAATTTTAATTTTTTTTCTTTCTGTTCTTGGAATTGGAACGGTCACTGGAGTCGGGCACGGAATAATGACTGACGCAAGATTCAACATAGCATATTATATTCTTTTTGTATTCATTGATTATTAAATTATTAAAGAAATGATACCCCAGCTATTGAATTTTATTATTTAGACTTTGAAGGCATAATTATTATTCAATATATCTATCATATTTATATATTCATAATAATAGACGTAAATTATTTGTTATTACTCTTTTAAATTGTATAAGTGAGTGATGTATTTTATCTCCATTACATATTTAGTATGCATCTTTTCATCATTCGCTTATTTTTGATATATTTATTTATTTCAAGAAAATATTTTTTTTTTTCACCAACCTTTTAAAATTTGAAATTAAATGCTTTTAACAATAAATTCGTTGACCAGCGGCATATCTCTGAAATATGACTTTATTCAAATGATTGCGGTCGTAAATATAAAAATTTTGTCAATATGTTTATTCTGCGAATTGCTGGTTTTAAAACCGGAATCGGCACCTAAAACAAGATAATTTAAAAATTAAGAAAAGAAAGTGGAGGTTTGAAAGTAAAAATAAATTTTTGTGTAATGGTGATTTGACAAAAATAAAAATGTGCTACTCTCGAATTACATAAGTATTGCCTATGAAGCCATTGTCGTAGACCTTACGCTGGAATAAGTATTTAAATCTGAAGGTCAAATAATAACATCAATCTTTACCAATAATTATTTATAGTAAAATTAAATAGTTCTTCAAAAAAAATACATATTTACTTAACGAAAGTGGTTGTATATGCATATGAATCATAAATTATTTTAAAATCTGCAGGTTTTGCACATATTCTTTTTTTTGGTTATCTTTAACAACAAATTCAAATTCCATACTTGGATTTTTTAATCATTTAGATACTTGCTAATTGGATTTTTAGTTTATTTTCACAATTTTCGGATGAAATTTTCTTAATTTCATTAGTTCATTATTGCATATATTATATAATTTTTGATTTATTTGTTATTTTATCTTATAATTTTTAACTTTTCATTATTTTCAAATCTTTTTGTATTTATTATATGTTTTTGATACTCATTTACTTTCTCCGGTGCTCAATTCAAAGTCCGCTTTTAAATTAGGTTCGAAGAACGGTAAATTTAAGACAGCGCATTTTAATTTGAGTTTACTCGTTCGGCTCGTACTTTTATAAAAAATTTATTTTAACCTTAGCCGTCCTTTTGCATTCATTTTGTCCTAATTAATTTAATATTTTTCATCCAGTAGATCCAAGTTTTTCCATTTATTTATGTTAAAACTAATTAATTAAAAAATATTCAAAAAAAATAATTTTGAATTATATTCTGGGTCAACAACACAATGATCTAATCTAAAATTTATGGATTTAAAACTTTAAGTAACTAAAAAACAATAATTTCGTTCCCCAGCTCGGAACTCGAATCTGCACCTTTTGCCGGCTAATCCACGTCGGTGTTTGAGTTAATAATATAATAAAAAAGCATTGTTTGCTTTATCTTGCCAACAAAATGAATATGTGAGTAAAATCAATATTTTTTGCTTCGTAATCAATTCTAAAAACCAATAATAAACTCAAAATAAATTGAAATAAATATTAAAAAATAATATATTATATAAAATAAAGTAAATGAATGCAAAATTGTGAAAAATAAAGACTAAGGAAGATGCGATTATAGCTGAACTTCAGTTGGTAGACAAGAAAAAAAATAAAAATAAAGCTAGATCTTTCAATAACCATCATTTGTGAGACGATTTTAGAAGTGGCATGAATTTGCGCAATATTATATTTGAATACTATTGATAATACTATACTTTTTTATTCAAAAATTATATTAATATGACGTACGTTAACATGTTATAAATATTCTGAGTGGGAAAAAAGGATAGCAAGTTATGATCTATCTACCATGTCGTCGGATAAAATTTTTTTAATATTGCAAAAGCCATTTGTACCATTTTACAAAAAGAGTTAATTATTTGAATTATAAAATGCACTTGATGTTTGGAAAACTATTTATTTGTTAATTACATAGAGTATATGCAATATAAATAAATTTAAATATTAAATTGATGAAAATAAATAGAATATGTAATTAAACCTAAATAAAAAATACCCTTTAATGTTTTATTTAATTTTTGTTGATGTTTTACTACGGTATCAACTAATTAAAGGCAAAGTGTTATTATGTAATATGATGTGAAAATTTTCTTGAACTAGCTACCAAATTTAAAAATTCTTATAATATAATTTATTTGAATTACAATTTTAAAAATAAAAAAGCATGTTACAAACGTGTATCAAGCGAAGTAAATTTTTTAGAAAGTTAAACGGGATGAAGATTATTCACGATTTGAAATTGTCTGATTGTACACCTCGCGACATTTAATGAAAATTTTAGAGTTTACATTTATAAACAATAAAATTATAATAACAACGAATAAACTTATTATAATAATAGATGCTGGATTATAATGCGGTCACAATCTTAGCCAAAAAACTAATTCATTTATGAATGTTGATTTGCTTTTTTATTTTTTAAATTTTAATGTTTTTCATTAATTACAAAAACATTGCTATTAATATTCGGAAAAGTAGCCAATAATCGGAAATCAAATTTGATGTTATAGATTTAAAGTTTTTGAGAACCAGATTTAAAATCTGTTCGTTTAAGCTGTGTTTCGTGCTTGGGTCTCATTCTGTTCAACGGCTTTTTCCATTCTCAATATTTAAAATTGTGTGTCTTTTGATTTGACATTTTTTAGTTAGGTATCCATCGATTAATCTGCTAAAGAATATACCCGCGTCACGAGCATGGTGTTGGGCAGCACATACGATGCTACAACGTGGCCCGCTTCGTGATCTGCCGTATTTCCTAGATCCTCGCACCGTACTTTAACTTGTAAATCAGTTGATTTATAAATTTATGATGTTAGATTTTGTTTTTGTATGTTTTTTTGTATATTGCTTAAACAAGAAAAGATATTTTTTGCATTATAAAAAAATTGTATTTTTTTAAGTATTTCTAAAATGGACTTTTTTTAAATTGTTATTCAATATATTTTAAAATCTTGAATTTAATTAAATTTCTCACTTGGCTTTATCTGATGGTTTTGAAAATAATTTTTTTATATTTAAAAAAATCGTCGAATTATGAAAAATACATTGTTGGAAAAATATTTTGTGTTAGAATAATACATAATTTTTATTTTATTTTTTCCAAACATGTTTAGTAAAATACATATATTTTTCTTGAAACAATTTAAAGAGTTTTTGGATTAACATAGCTGTTAAATTTACGTATTAAAATTGTTTTATAAACAAACAGATGTGGCATTCAAATGCTTTCAATTTGTCAATTTTTCAAATATAAACGAATTATTTGTTTATGTTTTTTAATTTTATTACACAAATAATGTTTATTTCTGCCGCCAACGTTCACATCAAACATATCTCCGAATTGAAATTTGTAATTTAAAAACGAAATATATTTGAGACACAGTATATTCGGCTTACAATTCATTGGCCCTCGTGCATTGGGAAACACCTGTCTATAACTGGTATATGCCAACAAATAATATTAAAAATTTGTCTAACAATTTTATGATTTCATATCAAAGTATAAATATTTGTAGTCAACTTAGTACCAAAAAACGATTTTTCGTTTGGCTTGTGATCGGTTCAGCCATTGCACTTGTCATGAAAGCATTTAAAATATTTATTGTTATGTTATTTTTGGTTTTTAACAAGAGTAAAATCATTTCAAGGGCTGAATTTATGAACAAAATTTAAATTAATTTTTGAAATTTAGGATTAAAAAATGAAATTAAAAATATTTTTAAACAGATGAAACTTCTTGTGCCAATTAAAAAGCTTATTTTGGTAAAATGCACAATGAAAAAGCTGCGAATAAAAAGCTCATGAAGACAAGGCAAATTTGTTCGACACTGAAAGCAAAGAGACTCTGTTGACTTAGACGCCGTCAACCTGGCAAATTCAAAGAATTACCAGATGCCGTTTTTTCAATAACTACCACGAGTTTGCGTACCTGAAAGATAATAAAAAAAATTTCTTAGCATTAATACAATCGATTGAAAAAAGTTTTAAAAAAATTTGTTTTAATATAATATTATAAATTCGTTTTTAAATTCAAATACATATATATATATATATATTAAACACATCTTAAAATCGCTGGCAAGGATTTGGAATGAACAGCAACCGGTCAAAATTTACACAAAAATCTTTCATTAAATTAGAATGTCGATTTAAAAACTGTATTTTAATAAAGTAACCCCTGAAATTGATAAAACTAATTATCAAATTAAATATTATAATGTAAATAATAAACCGATTCATAAACCAATACTAATATTTGCATTGCATGCTATACAAACACTCTCGTGCCTTTAAAAATTCAATCTTATTTTTTTCGGAAAAAACAAAAAACATGATTGAGGCAAGCTTGTTGGGATCAATTGAGGTTGTAAACAGTTTTCTTCCATTTTTAAGTCACATATTTAATTTTCGTTTCATTTATTTTATTTAATCTAAACACATAATGATTAGAAGGCGGCATTTTTAATGGTTTTGGTGGGTACATTTTATTTCTTTATTTACACATTTTAGGAAAAGATTTTTTCTTATATTAAATATTAATAAATCGCTGATGATTTTAATTAAGTTTTTTAAACCTATTATAAAGCGTGATTTTTTCGTCAGTTCTCCATCAGAGCAGTCAACAAAGATTAATACTGATTAAAGACTTGCATTCATTTAGCATAATTAAAATAGGTAGTATAAATTAATTATTTTAAAGTTATTTAATCTTTCATTATAAATTAATATTTCGTAAGATTTATAATTTTTAAAATTTTATTTGCATTTGGCACACATAAATATTTAGGACTTTAAAAGCATCACGTATGCATTTGATTTTAATTGGTATTTATGTTATGTTAAAATTCTTATTGTTTATTAAGATTTATTTTACTTGAACTTTTAAGACTCGGTTTTCAACAGAGAAAAAACTTGCCGCATGTGGCAAAACCCACAAACACGTGACATGCCCACATTCAGGACTGAATTTATATATTTTAATTTTGATCGTTATTTTTCGTTTTTAGAAGAGTTCGTCAGTTTACGTGTCCAAAGTTCACTTTAAGTCTTTAAAAATTGCCTTTAAAATGGCCATAAGGCCCGTTTGGGATTCGGAATTGTGGGTTTGAATTGATTTATTTTTATATGTTTTTATAGGTAAAAAAAAAGTATAAATTAAGTTTTTGATCGGGGCTTGAAATTGCCGACCCAGTATCCGGCGAATTTCGTTAAAAGTCTGGCGCCGTTGGGTCTCGGCGTTTGCCAATTTGCAGGTTTATTGATTAACGATAGTTCGATCTACTTTTTTGTTTTCTAATTTTTTAACAATTTACCATAAAAATAATTGTTAATGACTTCAAGCCAAGACTGAATTTCCGTGAGCACGTTGAGAAGCTTCATAATTTTATTTTTTACTCATCTTATAAAAATAATATTGTGTTTAATTTTTGTTTGCTATTATTTTCTCTTAAATTATAATGAAAATTAATCGGCACACCATTTATAATCAAGCATGCCTGTATTTGAATAATAAAATTTGCTAAATTGACAGAAACATAAAATAATTTAACTTTACTCAAATCTGTGCCTTAATTTTCCTCTATAGTATGTTTATTCAAATGGTTGGTAAACTTTAGAATGGACGCTATTTTTAAATAATTTATAATTACTATTAAAATAACGGCTCGGATAAGGGAATTTTCACACTCACTGATGGGATCGGTATTATTTAAGATTTCCACGAACACAAATTATTCAGTTTTTTTGACTCTTTGATTACTGAAATTATGCCAATATTTGAAATAGGCATTTTTAAAAAATATAATTCTTACAACTCTCTTTAATACTTCAAAAATTAAGTGAAGCGCAGGTCGTTGATAGTGTTGTCTCTATTTCTGACGCTCTTGCCCTTGCATACTTTGCAAATATTTTTTCTCTATTTAAAATGCAGATTAACATTTTTTCACCAATGAAAAGCTGAACCGCGGCTTTTGTGTTAAATTTTTATTTCTTTGTATTCATTAATTAATGATTTTATTTATTTAAATATTGGAAAGATAATTATTTCATGATTGTAATTGTGTGTCTCAAGCCCACTATGGTTGTTATTTGTTTTGGTTGTATATATTTAATTAAAATTTTAAATAAAATTTATTTATATATTCATATTAATTTGTGATCGACTCACTTTTTTCAGTTAATAGTTAAATTTGGTAATAATTTTTTGCATTTGCAAAACTACTATTTTTTCAAGCGCAGTGCTCCCAGGTTGTTCGTGGAGACGCCGTACGCGTGTTTCCAAATATTCTATTATTATGTTTAAAAAAACTCAGTCTATTTCAATTTACCAGAGCATAATTTTCTTGGAATAAATTATTTGTTATATAAAATGATTAAATTATTTTAAAAGATTCTGTATCTTTTTTTGTAAGCCTTTTGTTAATTTCTTTTTATAATGTTAACATTCATATGTTTATTTAATTTACCTTATAAGTATGTATAAATGTAAACGTGGTTTATATAGATTCTTCTTGTTTTGTTTAACTTATTCTTTCTGCTGGGCAAATTAACGTTTAATCTCAGTTGAAGATTATAACTAAACAAAAATAAAAAAGATTTATTTGGTTAGACAATTTCATTAAGTGATTATTTTAACGAGTTGTACGAAAATTTTTGGCAATCGTAAATTGGAACTTTTGAATCGAGTAAAATTAAAATACAGCCTCGAATTTTGACTAAATAAAGAAAACAACGATTGAAAAAATACCAAGCCGGCATAGCTGGAAAACGGACGATTTAAATTAATATAATTTTAGATAAAACCGGAGTGAAGTTTTAAGCGAAAACTTGAAAAAGTTCTTAATAATGCTTACAAATTAATTATATTGTTAACAATTCTTAAAAATCGTGCTCTAATTATAGTCAATGACAAATTAAACAATTTTTAATAATGTGTGTGATGTCTGACAGCATGACTGTGTTTTAAAAAAAATCAAAAGTGCAAAAATGTTCTAAAGAAAATGCACTGAAAGTTGAATGCGTTCGAAAAATGGGTAACAAATTTGTCTTTAAAATATATAAATAATTATCTCATAATTCTAACTTTAAGTCAAATAAGATGGTTCAACAAGCTAATTAAATTTAATAAAATTGCCCTATTATATTTTGTTGACAAGATATTGGTAGCCATTGCCATGGAATGGGCAAGCTTTTCAATCTAAAATGTGAACGCTGCATCGTTGAGCAAAAAAAAATGCAGCACTACAAAAAAATCATATAGATATTCATCTAAATTCTATTTTATTAATTTAAAACCTAATCAATTTGATTTGCTTTATGCAATGAATTTGTTAACATTTGAAATAATTTGGTTATTTCAACATTTTTGTTCTCTAATATCTAATTTTGAATCACTCTTTGATTTTATGAAATGGATGCAATCTGGGACACTAGCATTTTACGGTATCTCCCTCTCAACGTTCCTCGTATGTGCCCAACGAGAAACGACGTTGCGCCCTGTTAACGGAGTCCACAAGCAAACTACATAGTCCAGCAATGTGTATTTAATTAAAATTGACGCTGAATTTTTGCTCTTTAAATCTGTATTTTTTTACTTGCGTAATTTAATTTTTTAAGTTAAACTGGTTAATTTTTCAATTGCTTTTGTTCAATATTATTTTGATTGGTATATTTATATTCATTTAATAAAATCTTGATTTTTCATATCTCGGGACGAGCATGACATGTCAAATTCAATCTTTGCTAGCCATGCCTTAAATTTTAATTTCAATTGCAAATTCTAATAAGCATTTTCAACTTTTTATCACTTAAAGTATCACTTTCTATTAAACGATACATTTTTGAATGTCTTACACTTTGTTATATTTTTTTGAATGTTTACAATTTTATGCAGTTATTAATTTATTAATCTTATGCTTTGTATCATGAATTTGAAATGTCTAAAAAATGTAATGGTTGCTAATTAAATATGTTAAATTAATTTATTTTATATTCTTTAATTTACATATCAGAATAAATTATTTATTTTTATTTATTGCATAGGTATTTATTCAATTATTAATGAATTTATTAGTTTGTGATGTTACATTAACTTTGTTTTTTGTTTATTAATTTAGAGTTTAATTTTATCGGATATTTAATCTTACGTAATGTAAAAAAGTTGAATAACTGCTTAGTTTCACCACGCTGCCACAAGCAGGTGCGATTAGCATAGTCTTCTTGAGAGGTGTTTGATATGTAATTTAAAATTAATTTTCTCAGAATTGCGAATAAACATTGTAGATTTTAAATTTTAGTTTAAATTTTATTAAACCTTATATTGTGACTTTAAATAAGCATCTTTAAAATATAAGTTATTAAGCTAATTTAATGCTTCTTTTTTAATATCTTAAAGCTTGACAAAAACTTATTTTTTATGAATTTTAATAAACAAATTTCAAATTAAAAGATCAGTTTCTTATTATTCATATTTTCTTTTTATAGGTAATTTTTCTAGTTGAGTTTTTTGGCATAAGATATTAAATAAGGAACTTTTATTTTTTAGCTTCTTAGCATTAATTTAAACGGACTTTCCTTGAATTTTGGAATTTTGGCTAAAATAGATATCTAATTTAATTCATTTTGAAAATTTCTATATATTTTTCTCAATGGTGCATCAATTGTTTCTGAATGATTTTGATTGAATTCAAAAGGTTTTCTAACTTTCTTGATGTTTTGGTTTGAAGAGCGCATTTGTGTCGTCCGCACTATGGGCATCATTTGCTTCTTTTTCAAGTTCTGCACGCTTTAGTTTGCCTTTTCTGGCATGTGCAATTTTAATTTTTTTTCTTTCTGTTCTTGGAATTGGAACGGTCACTGGAGTCGGGCACGGAATAATGACTGACGCAAGATTCAACATAGCATATTATATTCTTTTTGTATTCATTGATTATTAAATTATTAAAGAAATGATACCCCAGCTATTGAATTTTATTATTTAGACTTTGAAGGCATAATTATTATTCAATATATCTATCATATTTATATATTCATAATAATAGACGTAAATTATTTGTTATTACTCTTTTAAATTGTATAAGTGAGTGATGTATTTTATCTCCATTACATATTTAGTATGCATCTTTTCATCATTCGCTTATTTTTGATATATTTATTTATTTCAAGAAAATATTTTTTTTTTTTCACCAACCTTTTAAAATTTGAAATTAAATGCTTTTAACAATAAATTCGTTGACCAGCGGCATATCTCTGAAATATGACTTTATTCAAATGATTGCGGTCGTAAATATAAAAATTTTGTCAATATGTTTATTCTGCGAATTGCTGGTTTTAAAACCGGAATCGGCACCTAAAACAAGATAATTTAAAAATTAAGAAAAGAAAGTGGAGGTTTGAAAGTAAAAATAAATTTTTGTGTAATGGTGATTTGACAAAAATAAAAATGTGCTACTCTCGAATTACATAAGTATTGCCTATGAAGCCATTGTCGTAGACCTTACGCTGGAATAAGTATTTAAATCTGAAGGTCAAATAATAACATCAATCTTTACCAATAATTATTTATAGTAAAATTAAATAGTTCTTCAAAAAAAATACATATTTACTTAACGAAAGTGGTTGTATATGCATATGAATCATAAATTATTTTAAAATCTGCAGGTTTTGCACATATTCTTTTTTTTGGTTATCTTTAACAACAAATTCAAATTCCATACTTGGATTTTTTAATCATTTAGATACTTGCTAATTGGATTTTTAGTTTATTTTCACAATTTTCGGATGAAATTTTCTTAATTTCATTAGTTCATTATTGCATATATTATATAATTTTTGATTTATTTGTTATTTTATCTTATAATTTTTAACTTTTCATTATTTTCAAATCTTTTTGTATTTATTATATGTTTTTGATACTCATTTACTTTCTCCGGTGCTCAATTCAAAGTCCGCTTTTAAATTAGGTTCGAAGAACGGTAAATTTAAGACAGCGCATTTTAATTTGAGTTTACTCGTTCGGCTCGTACTTTTATAAAAAATTTATTTTAACCTTAGCCGTCCTTTTGCATTCATTTTGTCCTAATTAATTTAATATTTTTCATCCAGTAGATCCAAGTTTTTATGCATATTTTTGTTTTTATTTTTTTTAATTAGCATTAATTAGGCGATGTGCCGATATTACGGCAAAATAGTTGAGGTTACATTTTGTGTTCTTAATGAAACATATTTTAGCAGGAAGGTCTTTGCGCAGCTGAATCAGGGGGTTTTGAGCGCTTACTACGGGCGTCAACAATTGAAATAAATGCACGTTGCAGTATCAAGTCAACAAAACAAACATTGATAATTATTTAAGCTGGTTTATATCGTTAGGATCGTTTGAGAATTTTACTAAAATTTTATTGTTATAAAGATTGAGTAATTTTTTTCATTTAAAAATAAATACTAATTTAAATCAAATGCACAAATAAAAATTAAACAAAACATTTGGAAAAAAGAAAAGTAGTATAATATCGTGATGAATTGGTTTAATGCTAGATTTACGTCAACATTGCCATTTCCATTCGAGCGGAGGACGCACAACGCGACTGAATCTCGATCCAATGGGTCATCACGATCGATCCAGGCCCGTGTTAAACAAGTGTCGTCCCGTGGAAAGATTTAGTTAATATTAAAAACATATTTAAATTTGAATTTATTAATATATATTGTATAATAAATTTTACAATTTCAAACAAATATGAAAAAGTTAAAAGCAATAAAAAAGGTTTAAATTCATTATAAATTATCATATACAAGCACAAACATCTTAAAAAAATAGTCGATTAGTCTAAAAATTAAAAAATAAATAAAAATAACTTTTGCTATTTATTTGCGAATTTAAATAACAGAATAAATAATTCTCCGTACCTAGTTCATTCTAAAAATTCAATTCTATTTTGAAAGAACGCCAGTACTTTTTAAAAGATCTTTTTCTGAAACTATTTTTTAGCTCCCTCTCCAACAACAATTTTCCGTCTGGCTTGCTTAAAAATAGAAGAACAAAACGCCTCTCTTTCTTCTAACAAAATATCTTTAAAAGCATAAAAAACAACAACAAATAATCAAGTACACTTTTATTCAAAAATAAAACTGCCGCAAGAACCATAACACTTATTAAAATTTTAATTTTTTTTTCTTTAGTTTGTTGTTCATGTTGAAATTATTTTATTAAAATTTAATATTAAATTCTACATATTTTCTATATTACCTTTTGTTGATGAATTAAATTATATTTTATTTATTTGAATGAATTTAAGAGCTAGAAAAATATTGTTGTTTTAATATAATTATTTAATGCCATGGTTTTATTCATCAAATTAATTTTAGGACGACTCCTCTTCTTATTTTTAATTATAATTTAATGATTGACTTTTTATAATTGTTGTTTATTTATCTATTGCTGCGATTTGTGCGTACTTTTTAGTGCCATCGAATTATCTTTTTTTGTTATTATATATAAAACTATAATGTTCAAAGAAAATAAAATAATTTTGCATGTAAGTTTGTATGTGTGTATAACGTTTACGCTAATTTTTAAAATTTTCCGCTTTAAAAAAGTATTTTTGGGCAGTATTTAAACTTTTTTGGAATTTTCATTTATTTGGTTGCAAATCTTTGGAAATTTTTCTCGGCGGCGCCATCGGCATTAAGTCCAACAATTTATTAATTCAGTTTGCGCGAACTTACTTTTGCGACAAAACT
>JAIXHY010000140.1:0-13080 GCA_020449905.1 Globodera pallida | reverse complement strand
AAAATCATTCAACAACAATTACATTTGTATTAATGTCAATTATCTTAGACAAAGATTATTTTAAACTAAAACTAATTATGTATTTTAATCAACAAAAATTTCTTTAAATTCAATGTGTCTTTTTTTTGTTTATTTAATCACAAACAATACTCTTTTTAACAATTATATTTAAAATATATTAATTTAGAAATTGATCTGTTGTTTTTAATTTTTATATAAAGCAACGATTCTATTGAATATTTTATTTCTCAAAAAACTATCGTTAAATACATTAATTTTCAAATTTTTTAAACATTAATAAACTTGAATCCGATTTGTCCTTATTTTAAAGATGTACCCTTTTTGGGGTACGCACGCGTCCTTTCATGTCCTTTGTTTGAAATTTCTGGAATTTTTTTTGAAAAATTTTCGTTTAATTTTTGAATAAATTTGTAGACAAATGGCCAAAATAGTTAATTTTAAGCATTTTTTAAATTTTCGCTTAAAAAATATCGAAAATGTAGCTCCGCCCACTCCTTTCATTTCTAAAAGCTTCAAAAAGACCACCTTTTAATTGCAAATATCTTAACAAAATTGAGTCAAAAAATTCAAAATTTTCTCGGCGGCCCCAACGCTAAAAAAATGTTTTTAAACAAAAAACAATTTATTTAAATGGAGAAATTGATGCCAAAGCCTTTAAAATTATAAATTAATATTTTTATAAGCAATTTATTTAAATGAAAAATTAATGCCAAAGCCTTCAAAATTATGAATTACACTGGCGAAGCTTCCAACCAAAATTTGGACGGATGAGCGCAGAGAAATCGCTGAAATAGCCGAAATAGTGCAATAATTTAGGAGGAAAAGAGAAGAGAGTGAATATAGTGTGGGATAGCGACAAACAGAGTCGTATAGAATGATGAAAAGAGTGTTGAACAGACAACAAAAGATGGGTGTCATACACTGAACGGGCGCGGGCGGAGCGCGCGCGCGCGTTCACGCAAAAATGAAAGGAAAGGGAAGGGGAGAAAACATTCTCTTCTTAAAATTGTCATTTAATTGTGAATATTTTATCCAAATTAATTGAAAAATATTTGTTAAATTTCTGTTAGAATGTTTTTAAAATTTCCGTTCGGCACTTTTTTTGAAAATTTCAGGAAAATGCTTGAGCAGCTTTTTGTGTTTCTTCAGGAGCTTTGAATTTTTGAATGAATTTTGATTAGAATGTCATTAGTTGATAAAAAAAATGATTTTTGATAAGGTTTGCACAAATGGAAGCTTCGCCAGTGTAATTCATAATTTTGAAGGCTTTGGCATTAATTTTTCATTTAAATAAATTGCTTATAAAAATATTAATTTATAATTTTAAAGGCTTTGGCATCAATTTCTCCATTTAAATAAATTGTTTTTTGTTTAAAAACATTTTTTTAGCGTTGGGGCCGCCGAGAAAATTTTGAATTTTTTGACTCAATTTTGTTAAGATATTTGCAATTAAAAGGTGGTCTTTTTGAAGCTTTTAGAAATGAAAGGAGTGGGCGGAGCTACATTTTCGATATTTTTTAAGCGAAAATTTAAAAAATGCTTAAAATTAACTATTTTGGCCATTTGTCTACAAATTTATTCAAAATTTAAACGAAAATTTTTCAAAAAAAATTCCAGAAATTTCAAACAAAGGACATGAAAGGACGCGTGCGTACCCCAAAAAGGGTACATCTGCGAACCGCACAAGTCGTCTGCCGCACGCCGCTTCCTTATATATTTGAAGCAAAATGTTGCAATTTGTTTTCGATGAGATACAAAGATGGCGAGCTGATCCCCCGCGGGGCCGACTATGTTCTTTGAACTATTTTGGTGTACGCTCGTTTCTCAACAATTCTCTTCTAATTACATACTGTCTAATTCAGGCCAATTTATATAAAGTAGGGCTTCCAACAATAATTTGCTGTAAAAAGAACATCACCGCCAGAGAAATCAAATAAAGGTTCATTTATTTACTACGAATAAAAAATGGGATAAAAAAAGGCATTTGCTTTAATCATTTTATCCGACCACCAGCAATTTGTACACAAGAGTGAAGAAGTCAGGCCAAATTTTGAAATTCACATTTTCAAGTACATTCTTGAACATAAGGGCATTTGCGTCGCTCGCTTTTCAAGGACTATCATTGATTGTTGGTGTTTTAGTGATAAAATTACCATTAGAGCTTGTTTTGAACAAATTGATGGAGTCCATTTAAGTTCCCGTATGCCAGTGGGCTTGTGCTTATAATCGATAGATCAAGTTCCCAAATATTTCAATATATGGTGATTGGTAAACTGATCACATGAACCAAATATTTCGTTAGCCGAACAATTTCCCAGGTACCGACACTATAATAAATCAACATTTTTTGAAATATTAGTCAAAATCACACAAACCCTCTTTAATAGGGTTTCTTAGGTGCTGGAAACGCATAAACAATCAAAACAAAAATTTTGCCGGAATATGTTTAAACTCGTGGTACTGAAATGACAGACTTTAATCTGGGCAATAGGATTGCACATATGAGCCAGAAAGCATTTTATTTTGTTAGCAAAAATTGATATTTAAATTAATCCAAAAAACATTTCCCGCAATTAATGATTTTCAATTTTTGATCACTTCACAAGAAAATGGTAATCTTTTTTGCCTTTTACCAATCCATTTAATGATTTTATTTTCCGTCGGTTCGCTAATTAAGAAGAAAAAAGATTTTTAAATTTTATTTCAATTAAAAAAATAATAATATAATTTTTATCGCACAACCCTTTTTAAGACATAACGTCAAATAATTTATAAGGAAACTAGGGTCAATGAAAATATCCCAAATCTACCAAATGTATATTTAAAGTGTTTAAAATATATTAAACGACTTGAGCTTCGAGCGAGACGAGATTCTCAAAAAAATCTCGGATCTCAAAAAATCTCGAACCGGAACAGTCGAGATTTGAGATTTTTATGAAAATATAAATTTTTTTCAAAATTCTCCAAACTCCACCAAATTTTGTAAGGGTAAGAAGGGAGCACTAGAAGCATGCCTGCAAGTGTTAGCATGTGTTTCAAGGTTTTGAAAATCAAAAGAAAATCCAATGGTGGGCATTGTCTGACCATATGCTGTCTGCCGGTGATAAAAGTGTTAGAATTTTTTAACATTTATGTTTAGAAATTGTTAAAAAATACAACTTTTTGTGAATTTTTATTCACTTTTGGGGTGAGAAAGGGTCGGCGGTGCCGATAGGCGCCGCTGAGCAAATTTTGAAATTTTTGACTCAATTTGTTAAAAGATTTACAGCCAAAATGGAGGATGTCCGGCGGGGCCGACAAGCGCCGCCGGAGAAATTTTTACAAAAATTGGCAATTCTTTGTTAAAAAAAGCAGAGGTTTCATGAAAAAATGTTTGGAGTCGAGACCGAGAATCTCGAGCTTCTTTCGAGCGAGATTCGAGAAAAGATTCTCGAAAAAATCTCGAAAATTCAGTTTTGTTCGAGACGAGATTTCTCAAGAATCTCGTTAAGATTTTTCGAAATCTCGAGACGAGATTCTCGTCTCGACCGGGCTCTAATTATAACAATTGGTTCCAAAAAATGCCAAAAATGTGCAAAAATGTAGATAAAATTTTTACATATTTTAAATAATGAAATTATGTAGGTAGCAATTTATTAACCTTTGATCTTTAAGGGTACATTTTTGTGCAAAAAAAGAGGTTAGGTAATTTTATGAATGAATACATTTTTAGGCAACGTTACACATTTTATTTTCATTATGCAATTTCAGGCTCAGCAGGTGAAATGTGGAAAGTTGTTTTTTTCAAGATTCTTTTGATCGAAATCTCGAGTAGGTACCTCAAAAGTTGTTTCTTTACTTAGCCTTTGCTGAAAGCAATCAAATTATAAATCTCCCCCGTGGGGGAGATGCGCCGTGCCCGGAGGTAAGTGCAATACCGGGACGACGCGCGGCCGAGCGGGAGCAAGCCCCCGGCTGCGACCAGTTTCCAAAAATTGGTTAATCTCTTTTGACCCCGGTAGGGGTCGTTACGGAGATTAAGCCGTAAAGAACAGATTTAAGTTTATTTAGAAAATGCTTGGAAAAACAATAAATTGGTGAAGATCACAAAAATCAACGAAAATGAGGTGAACAAACAAGGTCACATCATTGACAAAGATGGGATGGAATTGTTATAATTAGAGCCCGGTCGAGACGAGAATCTCGTCTCGAGATCTCGAAAAAGAGATTCTTGAGAAATCTCGTCTCGAACAAAACTGAATTTTCGAGATTTTTTCGAGAATCTTTTCTCGAATCTCGCTCGAAAGAAGCTCGAGATTCTCGGTCTCGACTCCAAACATTTTTTATGAAACCTCTGCTTTTTTTAACAAAGATTGCCAATTTTTGTATTTGAAGGGATGATACATTTTAGGCTCGAAGAATCTCAAAATAGACGCCTAAAAGAAGTGAGAAAAAGCGCCAAAATAGGCTCAATAAAACCGGGTTCATAAGCAAAAAAAAATGTGCGAAAAAATAACGATAATGACTTAAAAAGTTGTTTTTTTTTCATGAAAATTATCAATCGAGATATTTCACGTCTTTTTATTAAGTATAAAAAAAGTTCTAGAAAAATTAGTTTTTTCAAAATATCTAAAATGCTTAAAACCTTTGATCTTTATGGGGTACATTTTTGTGCAAAAAAAGAGGTTAATTTTATTGAATACATTTTTAGGCAACGTTACAACATTTTATTTTCATTATGCACTTTTAGGCTCAGCAGGGGAGAATGTGGAAAGTTGTTTTTTTCAAGATTCTTGATCGAAATCTCGATCGGTACCTCAAAAGTTCTTTCTTTACTTAGCATTGCTGAAGACGATCAAATTACAAATCTCCCCCGTGGGGGAGATGCGCCGTGCCCGGAGGTTATAAATCTCCCCCGTGAGGGAGATGCGCCGTGCCCGGAGGTAATTGCAATACCGGGACGACGTGCGGCCGAGCGGGAGCAAGCCCCCGGCTGCGACTTTTCCAAGGCCTAGGGGATTTTTTGCCCAGCTTTACCCCCGATTTCAATGTATTTTGGGGCGTCAGGATCTCCATGAAGGAGATGTTGTAGCAACTCGGTCCAATTACCTTCTTTGATCAGTATCAAAAGTTATGCCTGCTGCACACCACTGTATGTACTAAATATGTGTCTTTTGCATTTTACATTCAAAATGAAAAATATTTGTAAATTTACCGACTTTTCTTATAAAAATCAGTCCAAATTATCACAGGATAGCAAAAACGTGAATGAAACTAATTCCGGCGGAATTCCGTGCCTAAAATATCGGAACTCGGAATTCCACCCGCCCTAAAATATATATATTAGTATATAAATGTTAAAATAAAATTAATTTAAATGCTATTGTTTAAGTCGTTACGATATTGCCAACAAATTGGAAGAGAATGACAAGAAAAGGCCACAAGTGTTCAAAGGATTGGCCTTTTTGTGTGCCCACGCAAAGTCGAACAATCGTTTTTTGAAATGGGCTCGCGCTTTTGGTTTGGAGAATCTTTTTCACCAAGCATGGCCAACTGTTTAGGACTTTGTGTTCAATTTTGTGTGCGCACTTTTCGACGGGGACTGTCCCAAAAAAGAGGCAAAAATGCTGAAACAAATTTTTTTTATCGAATTAAAAGAATACTTTTTTAAATTAACGCTTTATTTTATATATTTTTACCTATGCTTGGTTTTGAAAGATATGGCCTGATAATTTCGTCAACTTCGACAAGGACATGTTCCGAGATTATTTAAAGCTGGGTAATCGACGAGAGCCGGCGTTAGCCTTAGAACGAAAGCCCATTTCATTGCCCGCCGATGGTTTTGTTGTTTTGCTTTTATAATTTTGTTTTTGAATTTATTGTAGATGATCACAATTGTGTGTTGAAGGATCATCATTTGGAATTTCGCATAAGCAATTATAAATGTGATGTAAATGACGAAGGTGGCATTTGTGCCAATTTTGTGCTATCTCACTTCACTGGTCTTTTTGATCAGCCCGTCTTACTTGGGTGAAGAATTAAAAAATAAAATTTTGGTGGAGACAAAACCCAAAAAAGTATGGAAACATGGCGAAAACATTCATTTGGTTGCCGTGTTGAAGGCGTACAGCTGTAAAATTTTGGCGAACCTTTCAATGTCTTCTGTTGGTTATTTAATATTATTGAACAAAACGGTAAAACATTACATTTATTCTTTGTACTGTACAAACATTTGACATTTTAGACAAAAAAATTTATAAAAACAAAAAATGTTTGCCACTCACATTTCTTTGGGCTAATAAATCTTGACGAAAGGCAAAAATTTCCCGCTTTTTAATTACTAGCCAGCACGCTAATACAGACAAATAAACAGTTTTCAATTACCCAAACTTTAGTTTATTATTTGTACAAACTTTAGGAACAATGTACAAAGTTTGTATTTGTTCGTGTTTATAAACACGAACAAAAGAATTATTTTACATTTAATTATAAGCATTCGCTACATCGGGGACCATTCGTTAAAAGCATTCGAATAACGGCTTAACAAAAATATTTTGTCTATCTTCGCAAAAGGTCATTCATTTCTTTTGGCAAATTTGTTCAGAGGAATAAAATGAATGATAATAAAATTCGTGCATTTTAACATTTTGAAAATTGTTTGGAAATTTTAAAAAGCCTGCTTTTTGTGAATTTTGTATGGATTCTTCGCTTTTCTTCACCGCCATGGCCGTGTTGGCCAAGGCGGATTTGTTTCCGTTTTTGTTCGCGCTGGTCATTGGCATTCCATCGGCTGTGCTGTACTGCTTGGAATTGTCCGTGATCATCACCAATTTTGCCCATTTTTCTTCCCCTTTTTTCGTCCTCGTCGCTGTGCGCACAATTTCAGTAAGCGAATGGATTGGCACTTAAAATTTTAATCAAATTTATTTATATTTTTTAGAGTTTGGTCAACTATGTTATTGCATTTTTTGCGCATCGTTTTGGCAAAATTGGTTTGTTTCTGCACATTTATCTTCAATTGCCTCGAGTTGTGTTGGCTTTTTTGCTTTTTGTCGGAAATTATGCATTTCACGTGGAAAATTTGTTGACAGCATTTTTGTTGCTGAACCGATGCACCGCCATTTTGTGCCCGATTAAATATAAAACGGTGACAGACAAACATTTATTTAAAGAAAATTCTTTTTTGTTAAATAAATAATAATATATTTTTAATTAAATTCAGTTTTGGCGTCGTCGATCGACCCTTTTAATTGCAGTCGCATTCATTCTCCCCCTGCCGTTCACTGTCCCAATTTTCAATTTGGACATGTTTGTTCATGTTCAACGTGACAATGTCTCATTCACTCTCGACAACATCAACACTGAAAATGTATGTTTATTCTAGCAAGTGTCCTCTATTTTGTTCAATACAAAATGATTTTGTTTTTTTTGGTGAAAATTCCCATGCTTTTACATACATTATAGCAGGGTCCCGATCGGGTAAAGAAAATTCCAAAGGACAGACATGTTGATTTCCAAGGACACAACATAAAAATTTGGCGAAATCCAAGGACGCTCAAAAAATCTTCTCCAAAACCAATTAGATGTTCTTGGAAATAAGGACATATTCAATTTTCCAAGATTGAGGGTCAATTTCCAAGGACTGTCCTTGGCATCCAAGGACGAATCGGAACCCTGTAATCATTATAGGAACCGAATGTCACTGAAATCACCGCTTGGTCTGCCGTTATTTTCGCCATTGTTTGCCTTTTGCTGAACGTGGTCACACTTTTTGCCTACAAATTGCGAGCTCACAGTCAACAACTAAACGACAAAAACAAACGCAAAATGACCATTTATACGGTGGCCACTTTTTTTGGCCAACTCATTATGGCCATATTTATGGTGAAACAAATTTTTCATAAATCCGCTTGCTGTTTAGTAGAGCTGTTCGAGACTTGAAATTTACCGAGACTCGAGAGTCAAGACCGAGACTCTCGAACAGCTCTACTGTTTAGTGAATTTATTTATTTTCAGATTTTTGTCTACTTGACAGCAACAACTTTTCTTGACGAGCAAAACAATCGCTATGCTCTGCTCCAAAAGTGGTTTGGCATCACTTTGGAGCAGGACGACATTCTGTTTGTGGCCAATTTTAACCAGTACCCGTGGGTCAACGACCTTGCCACGGTGGTCATCCCGGCCTGGTAACTTTAACTTGTAAATTATTTTTAATAGTGCCAAAGTTTTTAGGCTTTTACTATGGGCATCAACCAAAATGCGTGAAATTGTTGTCAAAAAAATCAAATTTATACCTTTTCCGAACGGCATGCCGTTGGTGTGCCTGTAACGAATGTTGTCTCAGTTACCGTCAGGCAGCAGAGAACGACCAATTTCCGCTTGTTGAGAGAAGATGAAAAGACTTGACTTTTGAATGCACAAAATAAATTGGCCAATTTTTGTTTTTTCATTATTAATAATTATCGTCTAAATTGTTTATCAACTAAAGACGGTCATTAATACATTTCAAAATATGAATGAATACATCTTAATCGAAAACTTAAGCAGCTGTAAAGGTCCAAGTTTCAAATTCTTTGTCCTCTCCTTCGGCGTAAGTGAACGGCATAATTAGAAGGCAATAATGGCACTCGATGATTTTTTTCGAAATTCCTAATCGGTCCTCAAGTCCTTTTTCTAGTCCTCATCAACGGTCTCGATCCGCTCAGTTCTGTTCGTGCTTTCATTCTCTCCGTCTTTTCAGCCAACGCTTCTTCAAACCGGTCTCTGTGCCTGCTACGCTCGCTTCGCCTCTCCGTCCAACCCATCCGTGCCATTCGAACCTATCAGGATTAAGGCTGTCGGTCGGTTTCAAATAATTTTCGGTTAACCGAAACCGATAACCAAACCGAAGCTTTCGGTTAACCGAACCGAGACTTTCGATTTCAAACCAAACCGAACCGACGCATCCGAAATTTTTTTCATGTGATAAATGTGCATTCATTAATCAAAATTTTTCCAAAATCACAATGAAATCTTAAGTGGAAAGCTGTAACTTGAGAGCATATCACGTTCAGCATTAGAGAAAGGACGACCAATTTTTTTTTCGAGATTTTTGATCGAAATCTCGATCGGTACCTCACAAAAGTTGTTTCTTTACTTCGCATTGCTGAAGGCAATCCAATTATAAAATCTCCCCCGTGGGGGAGATGCGCCGTGCCCGGAGGCAAGTGCAATACCGGGACGACGCGCGGCCGAGCGGGAGCAAGCCCCCGGCTGCGACCAGTTTCCAAAAATTGGTTAATCTCTTTTGACCCCGGTAGGGGTCGTTTGATGACTTAAAAACTTGTTTTTTTCATGAAAATTATCAATCGAGATATTTCACGTCTTTTTATTAAGCATAAAAAAAGTTCTAGAAAAATGAGTTTTTTTTAAATATCAAAATGCTTAAACCCTTTGATCTTTAAGGGTACATTTTTGTGCAAAAAAAGAGGTTAATTTTATTGAATACATTTTTAGGCAACGTTACACATTTTATTTTCATTATGCACTTTTAGGCTCAGCAGGTGAGAATGTGGAAAGTTGTTTTTTTCAAGATTCTTTTGATCGAAATCTCGATCGGTAACCTCAAAAGTTGTTTCTTTACTTAGCATTGCTGAAGGCAATCAAATTATAAATCTCCCCCGTGGGGGAGATGCGCCGTGCCCGGAGGTAAGTGCAATACCGGGACGACGCGCGGCCGAGCGGGAGCAAGCCCCCGGCTGCGGCCAGTTTCCAAAAATTGGTTAATCTCTTTTGACCCCGGTAGGGGTCGTTACGGAGATTAAGCCGTAAAGAACAGATTTAAGTTTATTTAGAAAATGCTTGGAAAAACAATAAATTGGTGAAGATCACAAAAATCAACGAAAATGAGGTGAACAAACAAGGTCACATCATTGACAAAGATGGGATGGAATGATTTGGGAGGCCATCGACAAGTGCTCGGGTGGTCCCGTAGCACACATCAGCACCAAGTTAGGTCGGGGGGTCCATGGGAGCATCCGGGCTGGGGAATTTGAATTTGGCATCGCTCTCGCGCCCGTGTCAGTTGTTTCTACGGTGTTGATTGCGGTTGACATTTCCGTCGTCGTTGAATTGAGGAACGCCCGTGATGTGTTCGATGTAGATGTCACGGCTCCAGCGGATGGCGTCGGACACCATCAGCTTTCTCATCAGTCGTCGGTAGTGCTGACCAATTTTCAGTTGGTTCAGCACAAATTCGTTGTGCGGGTCCCAGCCGCCGAGTGGGCCGACGATGAAGGCCTCCAGAAGGACCTCGAAACCCTGTAGGCGGTAGTGGTCCGCCAGGGCTTCGTATTTTTGGCGTTTTCCTTGCCGGCACCGTTCAAACGCCTCGTACCGGTTTTCGAACGGCATAGCGACATCGATCACCGACGACAGCGTTTGTCGCCATGGCCAAATCGCCTGGTCGCGTTGAGGGGGACACAGTCCAATCTGGCTCTGTGGATAAAGCGCCAGTCCGCAAATCTCGTGAAGTTGCCGGCCTGCATGAAGTGATTTGATGCGGTGGCAGCGCTGGTGACGGCGAAGACCTTTCCTTGGTCTGGTTTTGCAAGGAGGCGTAAACGGTAAAATTCGCGAATGGCGGCTCTCAAGCAGTACTCCGCAGTTTTTGGGTTGAGCTGCTCATTGTTCAGTTGTAGGAGCAGGCGGTTCTCAACTGCTGACCATTTCCAGCCAATTCTCAGTTTTGTGCTCAGTCGGGCAGTTGCCTGTCGGAGGCGAGTCCAGGCAGATGGCGTGTCGGTTGACTCGAACTGGCGGAATACGCCTTTCATTGAGCCGTTCAGATAGTCCGAAATTTGGTCAGGGCGAGGTGCCTGCCGAATTCGCTTGTAGACGACCGTTTTTAGGAGGTCCATTGAGAGGGAAGAGAGATCACGTGAAGTGATCAGGCGGTAGGCGTGGACGAGCTGACTGATATCCGCCAGCAGGTTGAGAGGCGTCAGGCCCATTCCGCCCATTGCGTGGCTGGTGTAGAGCGGCTCGACACTCGCCCGCTGCGGCAGATTAAGCCACTTTTTACCAAAATCACGGATTTTAAAATTTCCGTTCGGCACTTTTTTTGAAAAAAAAATTGCTCCTGACGAGCGGAGTTGATTGAAATATGTTTCTGGGAAATGCTTAAAGCACCTTTTTGTGGTTTTTCAGGAGCTTTGACTTTTTGAATGAATTTTAATTTTTCATTTAAATAAATTGATTAAAAAAATATTAATTCATAATTTTATTTGGCATCAATTTATCCATTTAAATAAATTGTTTTTTGTTTAAAAACATTTTTTTAGCGTTGGGGCCGCCGAGAAAAATTTGAATTTTTTGACTCAATTTTGTTAAGATATTTGCAATTAAAAGGTGGTCTTTTTGAAGCTTTGGAATGAAAGGAGTGGGCGGTGCCGATAGGCGCTGCCGGGAAAATTTTTTAAAGATTTTAACAATATTTGTTTAAAAAAATTGCTCTAAAATTTTAAAAATTTGGATAAAAATGAGCAAATATTGTTACATTTTGGATATTTTAAAACGAAAATATTTCAAGAAAAATTCCAGAAATTTCAAACAAAGGACAGGAAAGGACGCGTACCCCAAAAAAGACACATTGGAAAATACATTTTTACAGCTTTTTTAAGAAATTTTTGTTGATTAAAATACATAATTAGTTTTAGTTTAAAATACTCTTTGTTAGGGTTCGGATAATCGGTCTGGGGCCGGGCGGGCTTTTTTCCGGGCAACCCAAAAAGGGCCGGGCGGGCTTTTCCGGGCGGGCTTTTTTTGATTTTTTGTCCGGGCGGGCTTTGCCGGGCGAATATTTTTGGGTTTTTCCTCCGGGCGGGCTTTGCCGGGCGAATACCGGGCTTTAGCCCGGGTTTTGGAAAAAATCCGAATACCGGGCGAATATTTAAAAAAATTTTTGAAACAGCTTAAAAGTTAGAGATTGATCATTCCTGATCATGTACGATATAGACCAGGGATGTGTATCCTATCGTAATCGTAAATTTCGTAATTTAGAGCCATATCGTATCTTATTTTCGCTAAAAATCACCCGTATCGTAATTTTTGAGGCCCCAGATTCGGGAGGTGGGTCGGCGGTGCCGATAGGCGCCGCCGAGAAATTTTTGAATTTTTTACTTAATTTGTTAAAAGATTTTCATCCAAAATTTAAAAATACGGTACCTTTTTTTTGAAGTTTTTACGAATGCGAGGGCCCGGCGGTGCCGATAGGCGCCGCCGGGGAATTTTTTGATTTTTGATGACGATTTGTAAAGAAAATTGGTCCAAAAATTACGAATTTTGCACAGCAACGGGGTTCCCTACTATGGGTTTGGTCTCAAAAAACATTTCGGATGGGGCATCCCACCCCCCTGCATATGCGCCTGCTTAAAACCCTTTAAAAAAGTACCGTATTTTCAAAATTTCGGTTGAAATCTCTTAACAATAGAATCAAAAATTCAAAATTTTCTCGACGGCGCCTATCGGCATAATTAAGAAATGATTAAAAGAAAATCAACAAATATAAATTGCATTTATATAGTACTATTTTTTGAAAAACGTAAAAAGTAATACATTTACAATTGTGAGAGCAAAATTAATAAAAATTAAAGAATTTGAAGGGTTTTACGCATAAAATGACTTGATTTGGTTAGTTTTAGCCCATTTTTTAGGCAATATTTTGGCACTTTTTGGGAGAAATAACATAAAAATATTCGGAAAATATTCGGTTTTTTAGGGCCGGGCGGGCTTTTTTCCGGGCTTTCTAAAAGGCGCCGGGCGGGCTTTTCCGGGCGGGCTTTTTTTTGATTTTTTGTCCGGGCGGGCTTTGCCGGGCGAATACCGGGCTTTAGCCCGGACCGAATATTTCCTAGTCGGGCGCCCGCCCGGCCCGGCGCCCGCCCGTTGCCCGCCCGACCCGGGCGCCCGTCCGAACCCTACTCTTTGTCTAAGATTACATTCTGGACTATTTTTTTAAAGAAATGTTAAGGTGTGAAAATAAAAATGGTCAGAAGGATGAGCTTAACACCGATCGGCCCGACCATTCCTGAATTTGTGAAC
>JAIXHY010000139.1:0-12664 GCA_020449905.1 Globodera pallida | reverse complement strand
GCTTTAGAAAGATAATGAACGAGCCAAGTTTGCAGAAAAAAAGGAATCTGCTTAAAAATCTTAGCCTTTAATTTATAATTTATAAAAATCTCAGCCTAAAATTTATTTCTTAGGGTAATTATTAACATTTTACAAGTATATAGTTTTATCGTATTAAAATTAATTAAAATGTTTATAAAATCTACTAATACTAATAATTTATTGTTCCACACCTGTTTTTATTTTATCATTTTTTAATGATGAACAAAAAATATGAACCCGTTGTCACTATTACGTACGTCTGAGCCATGCTTTCACAGTTTTTTTATAACTTTTTTTATGAAATCTTTTTATAATTTTAATCCAGCGTCTCACTTCCATATTATAATACCGTTTTCGAAGGGCTTGGGTTCTGACGTAATTTTTTCCCTATAAGTATTAATTATTATTGTGCGATTATAAAAAAATTGAGCAAAAGGAACTGCCTCTTGAAATGGTTTTCTAGCAAGCTCAAATTATTTTTGGTGTTTTTTGTTTAGGATTAAAGTGTGGATGTATTTTAATAATAAAGAATAATATGCTGATGTTACTTTAATTTTAATATTTTACTTTATTATTAAAATTTAATTACAAATCATTTAATGCAAAAAAATAATTTGAAAGATTATAATATTAGCAAAAAAATAAAAATTTATGCATACTTAATGATTATGTGATATGGGGAGTAATTCAAGGGACGGCTCTGAGATAGGGGGAGTAAGTCTCTTTAAATATGTATTAAATTAAAAATCCATTAAAAATATATTTCCAAATATAATTTTTTAATTTTGACTAAGAAGCTTTAATTATATATTATTTAATTGCATAAATAATTGTACAGTTAATTTATACAAACACTTTTTTTTAATATTTTTTACCCAGCTCGATCACATTTTTGTTCTCGAAGACAATTTAAAAAAACTTAACCGAGTGCAAAAGTTAAACTTAACAGGGCTTTAAAAAAATTATATCTTTATTTAAAATTGTGCAAATAATTTTGTTTTTTTAAATAAACAGCTAAAACCAATAGCATGAAACGGAAAATAATTCGCTTATTTAATCAATATTAAACAATATTAAAAAATTATATCAGGATTTTTGCCCAGTAATTTTTTTTTTCTAGATTTATAAATATGTCGACATTTTTCATGAACCCATTAAGAAAATACCAAATCAAAAGTTCAATATGCTTCTTTTTGCTTTTAATACAAATAAAAAAGCTAGTTAATCATATTTATTGTAACAGAATTAACATTTCATTATAATTTTATTTTAAGCAAACTTTTGCCAATAAGTTTCTTTGAAAATAATTAAAATTAAAATAATAGAAAAAAAGTAAACAATCAAATTAATTCAAAGCTCTACGGACGCATGGACCGTCTAGTATAGAAAAGTTCATTTTCAAAATCAACGTATTAAAATGAAATACAACAAATTCTAACCTTTAAAGTTTCAATAAGAAACGCTTAAAACTTATTTCTTGATAAGAGCGAATATTTGAATTTCGCAGATTTAGAATTAAAAACTAATTAAAATAAGGTTCACAGAATTGCTACTTTAAAAAAACAATAAAAAGTCAACAGTTCTTATCAAAAAATATTTTTGTATCAGTCGTCAGAATCAAGTTTTGTGGGAATCCACACTCAAAAAAGCAACTCTTTGCAAGTCAACGCATTGAGAGCATGGTTAGTTTTGGGCACCGGAATTACGAGACGGAGAAAAAAACTGGCGCTTTAAGCTGAAATATAATAAAAAGCAAAATATTTAAAAGTTATTTTTTATGTAATAAAAACACATAAACATTATATTAAGTAGAAAACACTTAAAATTCTTAAAGCACCACCATATAAAACAAAGTTAAATTAAACATGCTATACAACTAATGTTACAAAATTCGTGCACAAGCAAAATGAACATACTGATGGAAAAACGACACGGTTCTACAAAATTTTATGAGCATTCAGCATTTTCTGCTTTTTTAATTTAAAAAGTAAAGTAATTTATAATATTAATTTAAAATGCTTAACTATCACAATTAAGGTTTTTTTGAGAGTAACAGCTATAAGAGAAGTTCAACTGCATGACGATGTCCTGCCATCCATAATAAAAATTTAAGCTATAATGGTATAATTATATTCAGATAAAATTGAAATTTTAACATACTATCGAAAAATAAAGCTAGAGATTAAAAAATACCTAAAGTACTAAAAAATAAAATTTTTCCAATTGTCAAAAAAATAATAATTTCAATTAATAATTTAAAAAAAATTGTTCTTAATGCAATAAAATAGTTTAATATAAAATTTAAAAACGCTACTGAAAAACGAAATAGACTGTTCAAACTATTGCTTGATATAACATGAAAACATAACAAATTTAAAAAAAACGGCGCAACGATTCGTTCAAGTCTCCAGTCGAGCGAAAAATGAGCGCTTGTCGCGACAGCCGCATTTTTTGTTCAATTGGGCTAAGACGAATATGCCCTGCGATCCGCTGTCGAAGGGTATGAGTTAACGATTTTTTTTGTTATATTTTTTTAGCATATTTTAAAATATTAAAAGAATTTCATATATTGGTAGCGCAATCTTTTTTATTTATAACTACATGCCATTTAGTTTGTTGTTATTGTATTTTTTAGGTATTAAGTTGAATGAAAAATTTTCTTTAGTTACTATTAAGCTTTATATTTTCGGCATCTTATTACTTAACTTAGTGGATTTATTCAACTTGGTATTTGTCATTAAAATTCCAATATTTATCTGGTTATTGCTAATCTGTAGCCTTAATCAGAAGAGAATTTTTTTATTATTAATAATTTATCATATAGAAATAAACCAACTGCATAAAAAAATTGCTTAAAATCCGTCAACGCTAATTCTAAGCACATCCATACGGCGGGTAATAATTTTGTACGAAAAACAAACGTTAAAAACTTAATAACATGTTTATACGTTAATCTATTAATTTATACCGTAATATATCTATAGTTTTAAAGGCATTCATAGAGTGGATATTTTTATTATTTATTTATTTTACAGTTATCTTTTTATATTAATATGGGCCCCTGCTCTGTTTTTATCCCGCATATTTATGTATCTTAAATTTAGGAGTGCCCAAAATTTGTTAGAAATGAAAAAGAGGTCGCAGATGAATTGATGTGTGGTGCTTAAACATGAATATAAATTTTTTTAAATTAAAGTCAGCAAAGATTAATTTTCAAAGGGTGATGATACAGGGAAGGGTTTTTCTGGTCTTGGTCCCGAAAAAAATTTCAATCATTTTACACAAAATGGATGGATAAATGTTAAATTTATTGTAATTTCTCATCTCTGTTTTAGACTTGGACATTTGCAGGTCACTTGGGCGACACGCGGGGCCATGCAAAACGGCTGGAACGGGCTGATGGCATACATTATATATTTTATACACTACAATTTGTTAATTTAGAGCCACATCTTTTAATTAATGCAGAACAATCGACATTTGTTTAAAACCAAAAAATATTCGATTTGTTTTTGTCTAATGAATATTTAAAAACCTATCAAATCTTATATGGACACTGAATAAGGAAACTTTCTAGTATTGCTGGATCAAACCTAATTTAACAATTAATATGAATGATTTATTTGCTTATAAGTTTAAAATATTAATCATAAAGGCATGCCGAAGCATAAGGATTTAGGACTTAGTTAATAAATATACCTTTTAATAAACCTATTGAATATCTATTATATAGTGTAAAATATGAATAATATAAAATTGTAATTAATCAGATTGGTAAAAAGTTTGGCTTAAAAATTATGAATGCCGAGCCCATATACCTACGACGAGTATAACGATGCTTTTTTTAAATGAAGTTGTTTATTTTGAAAATTTCATTCATAAAACAAAAAATACGATAAATCCAAATTAAAGCAATTCTTCGACTACCATCTTTAATTAACAATGCTTACCAACTTGATAGTAATAAATCAACGCGCTCCTAATTGGAAAGTTAATTAATTTTAATTTTACAAAACAAAATACCTAAAACTTTAATAAAAGAATCAAAGAACAAAATAAATTTTATTAGCTTTGCTTCGCTTTGGTCATTATTTTCATACTAGTTCTTTAAAAAAAAATTAAAAGGTAAAATTTATAATATGGATATTTAAAATATCATAAATAAACATTAATTTTATTCAGTACTTAATGTTAAATTAATAAAAAATAGTAAAACCATGCTATAAATTAATAAAAAAGACAATTGATGAATAAAATAGAGATATAAAGAAAACGCGATAGAAAATAAAAAATAAATCTTGTTGTTTAGCATCTAAATTTACCCGTTCACAGACGCAATGGGATTTGTTACAAAATTTACTCTCAAATAATTTTGTTTAAGGGAAATTTTTAAAAAAATATATTATTTAAAAGAAAAATCATTAATTTTTGCGGCAAACGCCTTTGATTACAATGTTCAGCTATCAGTTTTATTACCCAAATTTTTAACACCGTCAAAAATAATTTCAAACGATTGTTTTGCTAACTTAAACAATATTAGTACTTTCGCCGGCTAGGCTCAGTTCCAAGCTATATAATATTTTAGATTATTTATCAATAAAAGTTATTTATCATTATTTATAGCTCTTATTTATACCTATTTATGTTGCTATTCTTTCTCGTGCATTTATTTAGATTAGTGAATTTACAATATTATAAATTAATTTGAATTTCATACGAAGTCACTGTTGATAATATTTTTGTTTTCGTAAAAAATTGAAATAATTGTAAATTTAATGTTTTGTATTTTAATATTTTTAAAAATAAGTCCCCTCCTTCTAAAATTTAATTCAATTCATTTTTACTTCAAAATATTTTTTAAAATTTTTTTTTGGTTATTTCGTAAATTTCGGTAATTATACGTTGTAGTTTTTTTATTTACTAATGATTTCTATTAAACTGATAGTATTTTTTGTTCTCAGTTTTAGTTCGGAATATTTCAATTGAAAATTTAAAGCATATCAAACTATTAAGCCAGCAACTTTACTTAATAGTTTTTCAAGATATATATTTTTAGATCTTGAATTTTAATATTTTGACTTTTAAAGATATGTTTTAATTATAATTGCATAAACGATGTAAATGCGTTGTTAAAAACTGATGGGTTTATTTCATTTAATTAATGTAAAATGCAAACTTTTTGTATTTACATAGGGCTAACCCTTGCAATTGCATGTTATGGCCAATGGTTTGCATTTTCCCAATTCTGTTGGTGATCGCACTTTTGCATTTTGAACACATTGCGTGGCGTTTAATTAATTTATTTTATTTAAGAGAAATTTTATGCCTTTTTAAGTTCAGCTAGTCGATGTATAATCAAGATGTGTATAAAAAATTCATTTTATCATCTAGGTATTGATTTTATACAACCTAGATAATAAAATTCTACCAATTGTTTCAGGTGCATAAGTTTGTTGAAGCCAAAATTTAATAAATAAAAATGTATACGTTACGATAATAATAAGAAAAGAAATATTCAAAAAAAATTTACCTTTTAGAATTTAAAAAATTTATGTTAAAAATTAGTCCAAAAATAAATGTAAAAAAAATATTACCAAAAAATTAAATTTTTTCAAAATTTCAATCTCTTCTTATTTTACCAAAAAAGCATTAGGTTTGTAAAGTAACTCAATTTTATATAAACTTTAAAATTGTAACAGCATCAGTGTGAGAATGTACATTGGAGAACTTTGATTACTTTTAATAAAGAAAACAAAAGATTTTATTCATTATTCGTCAACTCGCTCTGCATACTGTCCAGCTAAGCATCCGGGCTCCTCTGACAAGCGTGTGTTTAAAATCTCAAGAAAATAATTGAAAAATTATAAATATTCGAAATATTATTAAAATTCAAGGTATTTCCTTTGCGGCAAATATCAAACATGAAATTCCCTATTTAATCAGAGAAAATTTATATTAATTTATTTAAAACAAATAATATTTAATAAAGACAAGTTTCATTGAATCTGATTCTAAAATATTTCTGATTGAATAATTGACTCGCATAAACAACACCTCCATTTAATTTTATAAACGTTGAAAATTGTATAGATAATTTTTTGGCATCATTAATTTTTAAAATTAATTTGCGCTTAACTGCTTAATGCATATTTAATTTTTATATAATAAAAACATTATCAATTGCTGGTCAATTTAATAGGATTTTATGTTATTTTATGAGTATCTTTAGATATACATTTTTTTTATAAACAATAATTAAAATTCATCAGTCTGTAGGGTGTAAAAGAATCAGCCTTGAGACTCCTATTTTCGCCAGGTGTTTATGCTCATTTTTTTCTTATATCAAATATTTTGATTGCTGATTAGGTTTTAATTTGTATGTTGATTTGCCTGCACGTTGCCTCAATAACTTGTTCGAAGACATGCGCACATGCTATCGATGTGCTGATTTGCTTTGTGACAGCATGCCTACTAGTGGAATAGCGTCTTAATTCAAACAATTTTCATGAATTTTAAATTTTACATTTGCTGGTGCTTTTTTGTAATTATTTAATCAATTCTATTTTCTCATTATCTTTTTGAAGCATACCTAAGTTTTTGAAGATTTGTTGTTTAAAAAATTATTTACTTTTATTGTTTCTTCTTTAATTCAATCACTTTTAGTATTAATTAGTTTGCAGTGATGTATGCATAGTTTGAATTTAAAGATTCGAATCATTGTTTTTTTATTCGTTGCAATTGTAGAGGGTTTTTGTTAAAAAAAAAATATTATTTTTTTGTTAACATTTGGAAAGAAGTTTAGTTTTTTGTTATTCAAACTTGAGTAATATTAATATTTTAATAATTATTTTTATGAACAATAATGATTTATTTTTAAATTTTTTTTTTAAAAAAATGCTTTATTTTAGTTTACTTTTATTTTCCAATTATCATGACCCCTAAAGAGTTTTTGTACAAATATGAATCTCTATGCTCAAGTTTATAAACATTTACAATAATTTTTTTTTTTGTGAAAATTGATTTTTTATATTATCTATTTCTTTTACCCTACTAAATAATTTTTCATAGTTCTCATTATATCTTAAATACGTTCTGATAGTTTAAATTTGTTTTTATTTAGAGAGTGTATGTATGTTATCTTACTTTTTATTTTCGTTTTCAGAAATTTCAAGTTCTTGAGCCATAAATTCCAATGTATGTTTGCATTTGATTTACTTTTTGTTAATGCTATTTTTGTCTTTATTTTTTTTAGTGATGATGTTGATAATTTTTGTTGATATTTCTTTTTATTTTAAATTAATATTTATTAAAAATTTACACATTTTTTCTAACTGTCCATATTTTGTCATCTTGATTTTTTGCTTTTTGAAGCATTTGTTTCGAGGATGGTAATAAATAGAATTCATAAATTATTTTTATTTCAGCCTGAAATCATTAACAATGATTTTTTACGTGGTCTATGAACATCACGTTGTTATTTGTAAAATGTAACAGATTTTCTAAATACTAGTTTATTATTAGGTTGAATGAAAAATAACCATAAGTGTATAGGTTTTATTAAAAATAATACAAATTTTCTTCCATTCTTCGAAATTTGCATCTTATTTTTTGTTTAGTGCTAAAACTGAATAGATTAAATGTTTTGTTGTAATAACCGTCCACGTCTTTTGTATACTTTGAAATTGGCTCGTCTTCGGCTTATACTTATTTTAAAGGTTTTCATTAAAATCGTTTTTTAAATTTATTTAAAATACTCAACTATGGGATATCCATAAATTTTTAATTTATTTGTTAATTAATTAGTAAATTAATTTTTTAACTTTTTAAAAGAATTGTTTGGGTTATTAACTTAAACAATGTTTGATTATCAATGATTCGCATAAGTAATTTTTTTTAGTTGTTTTTATAAATTATATATATATTTGCTTTTATAATATTTTGGTAGTTTATTGCAACATTAAGAGGACCCTCCCAGTCCCCCGAAACTCTTTTTTTATACGTAAAGATTTAAAATAAAAGGTATATATAAATTTAAAAATATTAAAATTATGATAAGCAACCATCTGTAAAAAATAAAATTTAAAATACCCAAAAATATAGTTAAACGTGATTGAGATATTCAGAGATATGGAACGGGAGTTCGCAAAAATCAGGTGAAAACAAAGCAATCAAATATAATTAAAATATTTTATTAAAAAGGTCAATAATTAATTTATATTCAAATCACAACTCGTAATATTCAACTTTAAAAACAATAAATATAAAAATATTGGTTATAAAGACGTAGATGAAAATAAATGGAATTTTTGTTAGGTAAAAATAAAAGATTCTCATCTAGTAGTGAAAAGATGCGTAAATTTATAACAGAAAAAAAAAATTTAAAAATAAACATTTGAACTCGACATTGTATCTTCGGCACTGCGGTGTTATAAAAAAACAAGCTGGTGGAAAGTCAAAATTTAAATTAAACAAATAAAACTTATTTTTAATAAATAATTCGTTTCGGCAAATAAAATTTAGTTTTGTTCAGTTCTACATACTTTTAGTTGTGTGCACTTCCTTTCCCCCTCGCCAACACTCTTAAAACAGATTAAAACAATTAAGTGTTTCAATTATTATATGATCCACAGCGTTAATTATCAGCTTTATTATAATTTCCATTAATCGCAAAATGTCAATATTTTTCGTTTCAACTCTTAAATAGATTTTTTTAAAACGTTAGTAAATGTTTTTTATATCAAATAATATTTGTATTTTACTGTTTTTAAAATAATTTTGACAAATGGATATTTACTGCAATCTCAAGGTACATACTACATACTGACAACGTACTCTGACGCGCCAGGCGTTAAATCAAAGCATAAAAACCCAAGATGAAATTTCCTGAATTTTTTAAAATATATTGCCAAACCTTATATTATTATAACTCTAAAATTTTAGCATTTTTTTTGCTATTTAAGTTTTTTAAATTAGTGTTGTGAATGCGGATATCCCAAACCTTTTTCTGAACTCCGCCGTAATGTGAATATACAATCGCAAATGCGAATATTGTTTGAAGCGATATTTGAAGATTTCTGTTTTGCATCACTTTTTTAGTCTTGTTATTAATAATTTATCGTTGTTTAAATATTAAGGGAATATATCTATTATTTTATTTATTATTTAACTTTCAATCCATTTAACCTAATTCTTTTTTGGTATGAAATATATATTACATAAATAAATTTTTGTTGGATATTTCTAGTAAACTTCAAATTTAAATTTTTCATTTTTGCGGTTCTTTCCTAATTTTTGTTTGAATATAAGAAGCAAGCTGATAATTTGTTTTAAATTGACTATGGATTTTATTTCATTTTATTATTTGCATTTTTTTATTCAATTTACGTTTGTAATTGTAGGAAACAGTCTCGAGAAGCAACGGAATAGATGACCTTAGTTAAAACATCTTTGATAAACTGGTCTTGTAAACCAGACGGTATTGGCAAAAAACGAAATTGAATACAGAGACTTTTCGAAAACAATATATTGTACTCCTCTCACTCAATTCTCAGTCGTTCTTTCAAAAATTTTTTATGAATATTTTAAGCGGCGTTGCTGCTGTTGCTTAAATTTTGCATTTCACTTAATAACTTATTTTTAGGTTTATATTAATTTGTATATAATTTTTTAATTTATTTATTATTGGTGTATTATTTAAATGTTAAACTATTACTTTTTAATTTGACGAGCGCGACTGACTTTTTCCGCCTGCGGGCAGCCGCTCTCGCCTTTCTGGAAAACGAAGAATGTTAAACTTGATTTTTATGATTATTTTTTACACGTTTATATTTTAGGTTTTATTTTAGAGTTATTCTTATCCCAGTGATTTATCATCATTAGTAACATAGTTTTTATCTTTTATTTAATGATCCCACCTGAAAAAAATGTTGGTTACATTGCTGTATAATTTTGTTTCGCACAAATTCTATTAAATAAATGACTTTGTGCATGATATTAGAAAAGGCACAGAAACTTTATTAATATTTAGATAATAATTTTATTATTGTTTTTAAATTCAATCAATTTAAACACTTGCTGATTGTCGAACATACTTGCCTCGAGATTGATTTCTTCCATCTCCATGGTGGTTCAGCACTAATGGCATGAATTTTATTTGTTTAATATTTTATAATTAAGTTTTTATAAAACACATAAAATATCCATCAGCAGATTAAATTGTAAATTGAAATTTTGGGTTTACTATTTAGCTAAAGTTTATTTTTAAATTTAATTTATATTTAACTTGTAACTAATCTTTCAACAAATATTAGTTATTAACTTTTTCATATTATTTTATTTAGTGAAAATGTAAATATATTAAAAGATATAGTTGAATAGAATTATTTAAATTTATTCTTAGAGTATAATTTATACGATATTTATTCCTAGAATATCATTTAATCAGTGATTAAATCGCTTTAGCTATATTTGTTTCTTCGGCATTGCTTACTGTCTTTAATTTAAAAAACGCCGAATTTTTTTTAAAACTTAAAAACCAACATTTTTTGTCAAAATAAATTGTTTTCTTTTTAGATAGCACAAATCTGTAGCGTGATAAAGAAAATTAAATAACCAAAACTTTATTAGTAATTTTAAAAATTCATAAGCGATATTCGCTATTTTTTGAGATTTCATAACCAAAATACGGCAAACAAAACAAAAAAAAATGAACTACTAAATAAATAAAAAAAACACGTTTATTAATCAATTTATTAAAAAAATATTAAATTAAAAAATTAAAAAAATATTTTCAATTACCCCTTCAAGAATTAAAAAAATTAACAATTTGTGCCGTCAGTTATGAACCCTAATATTCAAACAGTTGAATAATGCCATAAAAATAAAAAACCAAGGGCCGTATTTGACAAATCGCCATTTTTTGTTATGCTTAACTCAAACAACATTTGTGAATATTAGCCGTGGCCCAATACAGCCAAGCTAAAAAGAAAATGGCGACTTTGGTGGCAGAAGTACTTAATCTAAAAATGAAAAAATATATTTAAACTAAACAGTTAATTTTTAATTAAAACACCTAAATAAGATTAATTATTGCTAATCTTGAATAAAACAATGTTTAAGGTCTTCATTTAAAAAATTCCATGTTATAAATAATTAAGCAAAATGATACAATTGAACATGTTTATATAATGATACAAAATCTATTTTATTTGCATAAAGGTAGGTTATTTTGCGACGGCGCTTGAGCGGTCATCGTGCGTCGGTTTCCAGCCAACGTCGCGACAAATCATTTTTTTAATAATTGTTTATTTAACTCTTAAATAAAATATTGTTTTTATATTTTACTCTAAACAAGAGACCTAAGCCATATATAAAATTAAACTATAATGTATCTTCACAAAATCTTATTAAAAAATAATAAAAGATAAATATGTGCAGCAAATGCAAATATTTCAATACCTAAATATATTACATTTTTTTGATCATTAAAATTATATTGTTAAAATATTTAAAAATAAATTTATTCAATTTAAAAAGAATATAATAGCTATCTAACATGAAACGCTCGCTCACTGAACAATCTGAATCGCTCAAAAAAACCCTGCCTCGAAGAGAAATCAAATTAAATTGTAATGATCGATCAAACGTATAATGTTTTTTTAATGCGAATATATACACTTACTTGATAAAGGATAAAATAAACATTGATTAACCATAAACTTCAATTTATTTTTTCTGAAAATATAAATTATTCATAGTTAATAATAAGGCTGCAAGTTAAATAAAAAATGTATGAAAAAATTATTTATATGTAAACAGATGAAAGAAAACATAAATAAGCATATAAATAAAAATTTTTGAAATATTAAAATTCCCTCTCATTTCTTAAATAAGAAAAAAACCAAACTAAATGAGGCCAAATATTTACAAATATATTATTAGAGCCAAGTTTTATTTTCTTAAATGTTTTTTTGTAGAATAGGGGTTCATAAGAGAAGCCCAAAAATAGCATTCATTTCGAAAAACTTTAGAATTAGAGCGACTTTTTAGTCAATAATATTTTGGCATTTTTCTTAAGAAAAATCTAATTTTTGGGCATTTTTCCGAAAATTCTTGAAGAAATTCAATATTTAAAGCACTTTTTTCCAAAATTTCTTAAGAAAATGCAATAAAAAAATGTACCCTTAAAAATCAAAACTTTTTTCACACCAAAAATGCACCCACTAAAAAATGACTTTTTCTTTGACAAAAATCCACCCCCAAAGATCAAGATTTTCCCTAAAAATTTTTTCCTTTAATTTTTTATAAAATTTTCTAAAACAAGAGAAAATAGTACATTTTCTATTCTGAGAGAAAATTAATAAAAAAAATGACGTATTTTGAAGGTTTTTACGCAAAATTTGACTGGTTGGTTTAAGGTGCCAGATTAAGAGCATTAATAATATTTAAAATATTTATAATTTATTTAAAATATGATGGTAGCAGCATATTTTAAAATAGAATAAATTTTTATTAGTTTCTTTAATTCTAGTAATTTTGTTTTAATTTATCTTTTTTTATTATTTAGTTTTTTGGTTACAAATTTTTATATAATAAATTAGGTTAACTTAAATTCAGTATATTTTTGTTATTACGCGCAAATTTT